>JAXMNL010000551.1:0-14228 GCA_035128595.1 Eptatretus atami
AACCTCGGGGTGGAACTGTCTCTCAACCGTTCTGGCCAGGAGGGTGAGCATGAAGTCTATTCACACACAATGTCATCATCCGCGGCTCTGGGTTGCGTCTCCAACAGACCGTCTGGGTCCCCAGATGTCACCAGTTACGTGAAGTCCGAGGAGCCGTCCGTGTTGCGCTCTTGTATGTTGTGGTAGAGAGATTGCCTGGAAAGTGAACACAATACCATATTTCGCAAGATGGTCCGACATTGACGTGTATACATGGACTAATTAATGAAAGCGCAGTGTGGTCAATCTTACTCGCTGTCGCATTAACAGGCAGGAAAGGCCACGCGACATCGTTGACGCTTGTCAGTGTTGCTGGATTTGTCGTACCAGCCCACGACAAAAGGTTTCGACAGCGCGGAAAAGCTGCGATGCACTTCAGCAGGAGGAACAAACGGATGGGTCTGGTTGAGTGCTAATATGAAAGCTCTGTCGGGAATGTTTCTCATTCAGCCCCAGGCGTGACATTACCGCAGAGATGGATGACGACTGTCGTTATCAACAGTACGGTATCCAAGGACAGTCTTCCAACAGTCTCAGGTAGTCAACGGGCATGGATTCAAATGGATCATTATTCGCGATGTAGCCTCTTCATGGTTACACTATCTGACATGATGTTAGCGAACCCCTTGCGGACACAATCTGACGTCCCTGAAAATCAGTAGACGAGTACCACATTAATGTTCAGGGTAGCTCAAGAGCAAATATGTTGATTAATCCTACAATCCACATATACCAAAATATATCACGAATTAATGGTTGCCCTAAATTTGTCAGATGGATGGAGCAATAAAAAAAAAAAAAGCCAACAGGGGAAGCGTGCGGCATCTGAAAACAACATGAACAGGTCCATACCCAAGGCCATTGTAACTAACTATCGCAAATTGAGGACAACTGAACGTCACCAGATGTAATTACACGCTCCTTGTCTGGATACATATGGCCGTGGACTTTCGACCAGAGAGAAAAAGCGAAATAGTTCTTCTCCTTATTCTCGAGTCACGAAGGAACCCCATCCATTTTGCCGGGAACTTTTAGTGCGGCTGGCGACTTTCCGGCGAAATGCTCTGTCCGCGTTAGCCTGGTGGATCTCCTTGCATGCTGGTCGCTCGATAAGAATCCAAAACATCCAACCCTACCGCTGTTTGAAGCTGTGTGACAGATCGTAGGTATGAGACGCTCTGTCAGCGAATCGTCGAATGTCACAGCGTGGCTGCACGCGGGAAGGGCATGGAGCTATGCGGCCCCATGAATTATTTTGCTAGGTCATAGCATTGCGGCGGTCTTTGTGACCATATCGGCGACCACATGCCACGGCAGCAGGTCTGACTTCTTGCGCGAATTAAGTTTCCTGAAGTCTGAGATCGATGAGGCGGGAACTGGATGCGTTTCGTTGTCGGTAAGAATTCCTCAGATCTCGTCGGTTCTTGGGCAGAGACACTTAAAGTCGCCGAAAGAGTGCACTGGCGTTCTGGCAGCACCTTTCACCTTTTGGCCTGCTTTGGACTTCGACTTCAGCTCTTTGTTTAAAACAGGGCCAAGGCAGTTCGTTTGATTGGTTTTCGTTGAATCGAGCGGGTCTCTCTCGATGACACATCACGAAGATCTTGACTGCCTCGCTTTCCTGTAATGCCTCCAAACGCAGGGATATTGGAAATACACACCAATGCTCGGTGGCAATTACGACTATTTAGGGTGACGTAGCTGAGGAAAATCGGCCAAAACGGGATTCCCCACACGAGCATTACTTGTTACATAAACTTGTCACATGCTGGTTGAAAATCTCGCTTTGTGCCGCGAGCCGTGTGTTCATGGGTGTTCATCTGCCGACCACTATGCATGCGTTTCTTTGATGTTGTAACCATTCGAACACTCGTTCCATCATCTAGGCGAGTTCAGGTACCTGATTAGACATCCATCTCCTAAAAAGCAAGTCATGAATTTCGACTTTGTAATAAGTTGGCTACGTTACAAGATGGAATTCACTGCTGTGTGAACCTTATACTGTAGCCTGAAGCGTAGGTATTTTCCCGTCAGGCCCACCGCTGTCCACTCAGAACCCTTTAACAATCTTGTTTTCGTGATTCATGGGCTTGATTCCACTGTATTGCAGAAGAACTTGCAACGCTTTCTGTCACGGACCCACGGCCATTTTCGAACCAATTGCTTGAGAATTGCGTGGCGCTTGTTGCCATATCCGGATATAACTTGGGTCCACGAGCGTAGCACGGTCCAAGGGAAGAACAGGATGCGTCAACCTCCCCTCGAGACTCGATGGACAATGATGAAATTCCTCTCACTGTGAGCTCTCAACACAAACATCTGCTAAGCGAAGCAGTTCTAACCGCTAAAAGTGAAATTAAATGCACTGCTCCAGGTTACAGTTGCAAGGTTTGGGTTCAACTTTTCTGAAAGACTGCTGAATCGTACCGTACCTTAAACAGATCCAAAAATAAATGCTCGGGCTCCGTTGCAGCCGACCGTCTCCCATGTATCGTCGAGATTCCTCGTCGTCTTGTGCCCCAGTAAGTAGATAAGCCATCGTCCTTAGTTTGGATAATGGCGGTAACCTGGTGCACATGTCGAAATGAATTGAGGCAGTCATGTTTAAGGTGCTTGTTTAAAAAAAGTCCAATGAAACACACAAAAGTTGAAGTACATGGATAAAAACTGGGTAAACTGTCTTCTGTCGTTGAGTCAGCGCGGGTAGGCAGGCTACTTGTTCGCTGATCATGTGAGAGCGTCAGGTAATGATTGTGCGCTGCCATGAAGTTCCTACAGCCAGCGTCGAAACATGACTGCAGTCCAGCCAGAAAATTTGCGAGAAATAATCTCCGGTGAACTCCAGAGACATCAAATGTGCAGACCCCATCACTAACGACGAAAAACATCGTCTCCAGCATAGGCAGTGGCCCCATTCCACTGAATCACATTTCGCCTAGGGGCAGAACAGCGTTGGTGGTCTGCGCTGACACGGACAGATCTGCCGGGCAGGGTACCTGAATAGATTCTTTATCATTTCATCCCATGCTTGCACACATCGCCGGAGCTTGCAGCCTTCTCTGCAAACAGAAGCAACAAAACAATCAGTGCAGCGTAGTTTACTAAGGCTCTGTTGTAAGAGCAGGAATATGCGCTCGCGCAGCACACGCGACTCAATCATCGTCAACTATCGGTTATTCAGGACTAGCAGAGAAGGTTCTATCCATTGACACTTCTCTGGTCATACGCTACATTTCAGGCAATCATGATGACTCCACCGGATCTCATAGGCCCAATCTCTACGAGACAATGCAGAGAAACAGTGGAAACGGACCGTAACTGTTAGAAGTTTGTGCTCTTGTCCTGCGGAGTGTTGTGAAAAAGGTCGTCCGTATCTCGCCAACATCCTCTTCTGAAGATCTGAAAAGACTGTACTCCTGTCCCGTGGAAGGATGAGAATAGCAAGTTTCGACGAGGGTATATCAATGTGTCCAAGAGTCCTGTGTGAACAAATGTTTCCGAAAATGAGCTTTGACAAACCACGCCTTCCCCGTTGAAACGCTCACTACAGAAAAAAGCCAACCCTTTTCTCAAGCTCCACCACCTCCTTGTAGGAGAATGCAGAGACGCCAATGCTGGCAGGTTGTATCGAGAGTTTTCTTCTGCTTCTGATGAGGTGTATATCAAGTCCAATGTAGGAAGTGGTGGTTCTCGATCCACGCGGTTGCCGAGCACGTCGTCACTTCCGACTTTTTTGCATCAGGACAAACGCCTGTGAAATATGAAGCATATAGCTTGAACGCCTGAGTCCGATTGCTGACATGGGATCCCGGGGTACAAAATCATGCGAATGGATGTCCTCAGCGTGGGCAAGGTGCGAATCCTCTGCACCTTCTGTGAAGCCGTCGAATTTGAAGTTTTGTGATAAAAATCTCAGGACATACAGCCCTCGTCATGATATCTTGCTCTTCACTAAAGTTCCTAGCTTTAGTGGCATCCCTCATTAACATCTCAGCAGTCATCGAATATTATGATGGATAACCCATAGAATCTTCATGGCAACAGGAAATGACCAGCTGTCTGGCTGCTTGAACCGTAGGTCTATTGACCAGTGTAGAACCCAAAGCTCGCCAGTCGTCAACATATCAAGGAAGCAACTCCGGACAAACTTGAACGATCAGACTATGAATTGATTTCGCACTGCAGTTCTTCCAGATGTACGACACAACTCACTGATGCCCGGACCATTCACGCTCATCAAATGTTGAGCGACGTTCCTCCTATTGAGGCCCGATACTTATTGTCATGTTGGTGAGGCAATTTATGGTAATGGCATCAAACAGCAGTGAGGCTCCAACCAAGCGATTCTCGGCATGCAAACAGTTCTTGAAGTCCGTGACCATAAGACGGAGCCCGCCGCACTCTGCTTTCTTGTGCGAAGCGAGGAGATTACCAGCCTCTACCGAAAAACACGCAGACATCTGGGGCGATGGAGCATCGTTGACTCTCTCGGTTCATGGGTCTCGTCAGCTTCAAAAGACACCGTTCGCGCACATTTTTTCAACCTTCGACAGTTTGGTGTTGTGAATTTTGGCATGGCAGCTCTTGTCCAGACAGCAACGAGATGATCAAGTCACTTGACAGTGACCTCTCCAAATAAACCAGCCACAGTCGAACTGTGTCGATCCGCCTGAATTCGCCGCACGATGCTGATGAATTTGCTGCATACCCAATCATGCTGGCGTACTGATGGGATTCCGTCAGCCGACACCTCACATTCGCTGTTACGCTTGCAAGAACCAGCATTCTGACCAAAGTCAAATTGTTGTGGAAAATCGAAAAACGTCAAATAGGTGAGGTCAACTGATTTTAAAATGGGTCAACCTGCTAAGATGGATATATGGTTCATCTCTCCACAGCCGTATGAATGTCACAGACTAGTTGACGCAGTGAGCAAAACGTCCCAAAACTTCCTGTCCAAAATTAATTTGAAAAATGTTTAACAGCTCATATAGATTTCGGATAATTCTATTTAGAAATGCAAGTTCATACGATTTCTGAAAATTTATATAGCGTGTTTGAAAACTTTGATGGCTTTTGGCATGGAAAATTTCATAACACCAAAAGAAAATGCTGGAGAAAATCACCGGATATCACTCTGCCCGGCAGCTTGAACCAGACAGTAGATAGAAAATATTTTAATCATCTGCATTTTTCATACTCCGCCACAGAATTTCGAAAAAATCTGACACAACTTGTGGGTTCAGGAAAGTTCAAAATGGATATTTTTGCTATCAAATCTCCTGACAAAGCGAAAAAGTCGCTAGAGACCGCCCGAACAAAAATTCAAGCACAGTGACCCCAGAATCGCTGCCATTTGGACCCTAACAACTTCCAAAGTTATGTCAACTGTGTCTGACACCTGTTGGATATCCTATCTGGTATAAGAAACGTTTGTTTAGCTGCCACAAAATCTTGAAAGGGGGCATGCAATCGAAGAACTGTGTTGGATCGAGGAGTTGCAATCCAGTCGAAAAAGAGAGGAGGGAGAGAGGGGGGTTGAGAGAGAGGGGCTATCACAAGCAAGGAGAGGGATAAGGAGAGGAGCGCGAGAGGGGACGGGAGGGGGGGAGAAGAGTGGGGTAGAGAGGAAGGGCGGAGACTAGGGAGAGAGGGGGGCCAGAGAAGGGGCGAGAGAGGGCTGCACATACTGGCACTCACTACGGCCTGCACCTACGGGCCCGCACTAACGTGAACAAAATGATGTAGCAGTCAACCCCCAGCTTCATCGCGTTCACCTATCGGGCCCCCCGTCATCGCGGGTTCCTGGAACGTAACTAATTTTTCTGCGATTCCCCCGTACATCGCTGGTAATAATGTATTAAAATTAATATAAGCAAAAATTATAACGCCGTGTGCTCGACCAAGCACAGCAACGCACGAGACCAAGTTCGCTTGTGAACTTCGAATATGTTTCCTTAACGTTTCTCTTCTCACAAGCCCACAGGCGCCCAAACGCCCGCAACCTTCGAGTTTCTGGCAAGGAACGAACCCCAAAGAAGTCTCTGGACTCTCTCAGGAGAAGTTAAGGTAAAGGTGCCGAGTACTAGCTTCGGAAGGAACAAGGTACCGCCGGTTGGACGAGCACTGCTCACCCCAGCACTCAAAATCCGACCAAGACCAGACCAGTCGATATCTCCGGCATCCTTCAAAACCCACCCTGCCAACCGACCAACCAGTCCAGTCGAGTCTCCGGACCTCAAAACCCAATCACTGCCAAACCGACCAAGACCATGCGACTCCGGCACCTCAAACGCAATCAATGCCAACCGACCAGCACAGTCAGTCGATCTCCGGCACCTCAAACCCAAATCACTGCCAAACGACCAGACCAGTCCGATCCGAGATCTCAGCACCTCAAACCCAATCAACGCCAAACCCACCAGAGCCAGACTCAGCTCATCCCCGCACCTTCAACCCAATACTGCCCAAACCGACCAACAACCATCGAGTCTCCGCACCTCAACCCAACACTGCCAACCCGATCAACCCAAGACCAGCTCGACATCTCCGGCAACCTCAACCAATCACTGCCAAACCGATCGACCAGACCAGTCGATCTCCGCACCTCAAACCCACTTTCAACTGCCAACCGGACCCAGACCAGACCAGTCCGATCTCCGGCACCGTCAAACCCACTCCACCTGCCAAACGCGACCAGATCAGTCGATCTCCGGCACCTCAACTCCAATCACTGGCCAAACCGACCAAGAGCAGACCCATCGAAGTCTCCCGGCACCCTCACCACCAATCACTGCAAACCGACAAGAACGCAGTCGATCTCGCTCGGCACCTCAAACCCAAATCACGTGCCAAATCTGACAGCCACCAGTCGAATCGATTTTGGGGAGGCGTCCATTCATCGCGGATTCACTTAGGCGCGCGGAGTTTGGAACGTAACCCCCGCGCAGATAACGGGGGATACTGTACTACGATATACCATCATGTGTCTGTTTTGTGGCCAAGTACAAATAAAATTTACGTCTTTACAAGAGAAAAGGAGCAAAAATGCAAACACTGTCCGAATAACAATTACATGCTTTTAACAAAAGAGAAAAAGGAGCCAAAATGAAACCATGTCGGTGAAAACAGAAATCAGAAGCAAACAGCAAAAGCCGACCTTTCCGACCCCCAGACGAGTAGGCCGCATGACCAAAAAAGACACAAAATACATGATACAACAAACCGATGGGAGTGAAATGGAAGTTAGAGCAAATGCCATACTCACAGCTTCTCCAATGTGTGAAGACAGGAAGTAATTGGTGAGGGTGAGTGTACATGTAGACACTAGAAAAATAGTATTAAGTTAATAGTTGTCTGTCGCACCCACACCCTTGCGCAGTCCGGCCCCAGCCCCTATATGACTGAATCCATTTCAGGTGACGATTCTTCCAGAAGGGAAAAAGTCACCGCATCTCTTGGAACTGGAAGCTCCTCCTGGTAACGTCAAGGTTAAATGAAACACCCTCACAATGAAGCACTAAATATTTAAATTTTAAATTTATTTTTTTTTTTCGTTAGATCAACCACATTATTCATTTGAATTGCATAATCACACAGTATAAATCATATGTCAAGTAATCTGAACAATAATACATAGTATCAAATTATGTAATCATATACACTAAGTAATTTCATATACATATCATATTATGCATAACAGTAATCGCCCCGCTATAATCGCGTTCACCTACGCCCCTCCGGTTCATCGACGGGTTTTCCCTTGGACACCTAACTAATTTTTTCTGCCGGATGTCCCTGGTATATCGTGTAATATAATATAGAATATAAAAATTATTTAAGCAACTAAATTATAGCACCGTGGCTCGCAGTCCCTACAACCAACGATGACAAGTTCCTTGTGAAACATTCGAAGTATCTACGTTTTTTTTCATCCAACCTACGATGCCGCCCAAACGCCCCTGCACGCTTCTAAGGCTTCTGGCCAAGAACCTGAAGTGCCAAGGAGAGGTCCAGACCGCTCCAGGAGAAGTGGAAGTGCCGATTGTGCTCGGGAAGGAAAAAGGTTTGCCGCGTTGGAACGAGCACTGCCACCGACCAAACCAGACGAGTCGAGTCTCCGGCACCTCAAAACCCGATCACTGCCAAAACCAACCAGATCCAGAAGCGACGTCGACTCTCTGGCAACCTCGAACCCGATCACCTGCCAAGGCGACCAGACGAGACGATCGATCCAGGCACCTCAAACCCGATCACGCCAAACGCACCCCGACCCATACGGTCCTGATCGTCGCGCAACCTCAAACCCGCTCACTGCCAAGCGACCAACCAGACGAGTTCGATCTTCCGGCACCCTCGATCCGATCACTGGCCAAGCGACCAACCAGATTTTTGGGAGGCATCCGACTCAATCGCGGATTTTTCACTCTCGCGGGGGTTTGGAACGTACCACCCCGCGTAACCGGGGAATAACTGTATATATGTGTATATATATATGTAAATACATATAATACCATGATACTATACATATAAAATTTACATAGATTATAAATATAAATTCTATGTGTTACTGATTTCTAATATGTATAATATAATATTGTTACGGATCTGGAAAGCCATATGCATTCAAACATCACAAGTCCAAAAGTCAGTATATTCCGTTAAGTAACAGTGGGGGAAAAAAGATAGGTCCCTCCTTTGTCGAGTGGGAGAATCAAAGGTTTTTGCGATGTTCTTTTGTAGTTAAATAAATCTACACAACCAACAAACATCTCCGATAACCCAACCACGTACCGTTCCAGCGCTTGCAACCCTCGCCTCGCTGCCACAGCATATGGGAAAAAACTCTAGTCCCTAAAATTAGTTATACCTTTTTATAATTACTTAGAAACCTTTGATCTCTAGAAACACTGTAGATTATTAGAACCCTTAAAAAAAATCCCTTCAGAAATGAAACACGTGGGGTGGAGGGCTTCTCTCTCAATTTTGGACGATGAGGAAGGACTGCTCTCTTCGGCTGCTCCGTTAGGGTCACCCCAGCGATCATGCCGTTATGCATCCGCATAATGATTGGCACAGTTACGCCGGATGCCCTTATAACCAACCCTGGTTGCCCTTACCACACAGGGATATGGTACACCTATTCTATACGCGGCATACACCGGGCCCAGTACACTGGTACTCAACTCGCCGACCTCGAAGATGCAGCCAGTCAACCTCCTGGTGTTATAATTCAAAGCGGCCAACGGGCTTGAACTCAGGACCTTTGGATCCCAAGCCAGCCACCCTAACCACTTAGCCAACCCCACACGCTTACATTGCTACTGTCCTTGGATACGGAGCGATAAATGACTTGGATCTACGTTAACAGATCAACTCACTGTCTTCCTTGATGGGTTCCCACTCTTCAAAACATCACAAAAGATTCACTGCTGCACAGTATTTGAACTGACATGGTTGCTCATGATTTGTCGAATCCTGAATGGGCTGTCTCAAACTCGCATAACCTGTATTCAAGGCCCTGCTACCGCATCCAGCGGCCTGGGCCATTTGGATTTATCTGTAGGCACAGCGCCCAACCCTACCTTTCATAAGGGCATTACCTGCTCATGTGCTAACTAGTGCCGTAGCAGAGAGGGGCGAATTGTCTTTATTAATAACCTCCCTGAAACGAATATTGGTAAATGGAGGACATAATGACAAACGAGTCTGTCCTGAGTGAACAGAAGAGCCACCGGCAAGTATATGGGGTCCAAGCTGAATACCACATGATAACAAACAAGTGAACCAATACAGAGAAAATTACCCTCTGATTGTTCAAAATATCTGGAAGAATGCAAAAGCGCATGCAGTTCAAGAACAAGTGCCAATATTGAAACTGGTTGTCGCTGACATTTTCCCCTCCAGCTGTCAAAATCCAATTGTTCTCTCATCAGTGGGGTAGCCGCATATGCATGTTTTGCTGAAGATCAAAGAAGGCAGCACTGCACTTGTGGGCATGTCTGGTTCGGTTGCATGGTGACCTTCACAGAGACATCAGATACCGCCCCGTAGCAATACCAGCATTGGAGATAGCAGTTGTCCAAAACCACTGCTATAAGCCAATCATGATGATCTTAGAGCTGCATTTCAAGTGTAACACCAACCATTATACATATTTATCTTCTCTATATGGAACAGGGAAGCATTGTATAGTTTGGCTTACAATAGTGTGGTCGCATACAAACTGGAACCTGCTTGGATTGAGGATCAGCTGCAGCTTTAACACATTCCATTGCATGGTGTATCATGTGACTGAAGTGTCGCATCTAGGAAAAAGCATGAGGACACTAATGTGTAGAGATAGAGAATCTGCGCACTGAAGCATGCCAGGTAAGCAGCCAATAAACGTTCTTCTTTGGTCAGTCGGTTTCTCAGCATTCTCTAAAAAGTAACCAGTCATTTTCCTTGACAACCAAGAGCCAGAACTAGGTCCTGCATAACCGGTCCATTGCATTAGAACCGTAGGACAAGTCAGTCGACTACTGGAGCACATTTGTGTAGATGTCAGGAATGCTTGGATCTTTGCTCTCGAGTTGTCTCACTATCATGAAAGCACATGATGTTCCTTCATTCAACGATGGTTGTTGCAATCAATGGATATATCCTCCATAAAATAATTTTGTCTTTGTGAACTTTGGTTTGATCAATATGTCTTTCTCTGCCACAGTAAACGAGTCCTTGCAAGTTTGGGGACAAACCACTCCTCCTTATCAACTGGCCACAAACTTTTCCGCTATCTCTGTAGAAAGCTAGGTCACATCATATTATATAATAACCCCATGTTTAGAAAGTCCAAACCAAGACCTTTCCTTTCTCGTTTCTCCATGGAATTTTAGTGCTAGAAAATTGGTAGAGGTTGTTTCCTATCCCTGTTGTGTCGCATCTAGTTGTGTTTGTATGCACGTCATGTGCTGATTGTTGACGCTGTTGAATCACACAGTTTGAGATCATTTTTGACTAACACGGCGTTAGATTCCGCTCACGCATCACACTTCAATTCATCGACTCGTCACTTCCTTCCGCCTGGGCACACACTTTTCATGAAATTTACACTCCGTACATTGCACCCCAGAAAGCCCCGGTCTAGTCCCCCAAGCTCACCAAACACACCATGCACATCAGTGCCCGGTCTCACCATGACTCAAGATGCACATTCAAAATCGGTAAGAATCTATAATACAAAGTGGTGCACAACACTAACACTAACCAACACCCGCAATAGGGCACAAGATACATAAACCTCACGATAACCCCTTTCTTTTCCTCTAACACTTCGTCACACACCATCCGACCGCCGCTCAATGGAGCGTCGATGCCATCCATGTCTGAGACTCATGGTGGCCTGAATGGGCGCAATACGAGACGGCCGAGCTGGGCATGGCCCCCGAATTGCATCAACAGCATGTCTGCGGAGATATTAGGTCCTACCTGGGTAGTAATAACCTTCGATAAAGCACAAACAACCACCTCAAATGGACCTTCCTTTCAAACAAATCCGCCAGTAGTCCAAGTCGGTCACCCAACCCACGAGGAGCCGCCCGATTCCCATAGCCAGACACTTGAATTCGCGACCTACTTCTGCAGATCTCTTCGCAACCAAAGTCGTTGTTCCCCAATTGATCGGTCAGCTTAGCTTTCCATCATCTGTAGACGCGAGTCAGCAAAGGCCAAAGGGAATTTGGATGCTCACAGAGCCGAGCTATCACATCCAAGACGTTAGCCCATCCAGCGCTTAGCAAGCGCAACTCTGAAGCAATTGCAGCGAGGCGATGAACTCCGCCACCTGCAAACACTCCAGCAAATATCTTCCATCATACAAATGTCTGAAATGGTCCAATTAGCAACACGTCCCCCCTGCTCAAGGCGATCGCAATGGAGCATGACTGGTGAAACAGACACCAGTCTAGAAGAGCTCTGGATTAGATGGTCCTCTAACGCAAACACACAAAACCAAAACTTTTGCAGGAACAGGTACAAACACGATCTCCGTTGCGAGTCCTAAAAAGTGTAGTCTTCTCGGATAAGAGACGTTTCCGCAATGTCATCCGGTGCCCAACTCCTCTTCATAGTTCAGACCTGATTAAGATCCCCGGCAGGGGGATACAATCCAATGACCATCCGCACCTTATGCCTCGCCCGGAACCACACCTGATCCCTTTAAGATCTTCTCGGCCAGATGTGCCCAACCTGCGCAGCACCGCGGTTCCAAGCACATGCTCCGAGGGAGCATGGGGAATGTACCTCCAAATCCGCGCTGCTCTTCTAACGGGTTCCGAATACCGAGATTGCATACAACAACCGCAATACAGACCAGCCAGTGAAGCATATCTGGTCACTGCTCACTAGGAAGGGAGCAAGGTTACGCTTGGAACAATTGACCAGAATACAGAACCTCGAGCTCAGAGAATTGAAAACCTCCCTGAATTGCTGCTGCCCGCTGAGCGGATCACAATCTCATCCACCACAGCAAGAACGTTTGCCTATATTAATCACCTATTCCCAAGGGCAAGGTCCAGTGTAGGCTCTCGAGCTCTCCGCCATCGTGAAATTCTTGGTGCCCTCCAATTCGGGTAATCAGAGCAGGCTCCCGATGTTCCTTCAAGCGGGATCAAAACCAAGAGAATGTCCATACTTACAATCGGTCAAGAGAGAAGAGATCTTGAAAACCAAATTTGTGATTGTGTATTCTCCATTAGAGTACGGTCTGGCCAGTAGTAAATATATTGGCACACGCACATGACCTTCAGAAATAATAAAGGAGGTGACATACAGTGAAATATATGGAGCTTCAACCGTACAACTCACTCCTCCCGGTTCGTTCATAGACCATATCCTCTTCGCGTGTTGATATTGAGCACTTGTAACGCTTTGTAAATAAACAACCAACGAAGAAAACAAAAAAAACGCTATATTTCTGAAGAACAGCTATTTGTCATAGCCAGATTGCAGTGTTTGTTGACATCAGTTTGCTTCACGACGGGTTTCGTGATTTGAGATACCTTCCTCCCCCCCCACCCCCCCACTCCACCACACAAGATGTGTATGCGGTCGGTGTTGAAGCGTTGAGGAACAGGTCCTTTCGAGACCATTTGATCGTTCTTCGGAGGGAACATCGCGCCGGGCCTGGCGCTTCGAGATGACGAGGAGTGCTCGGTGGCACATATTGCGGTTTGCAACTTGTGTACCTCACAACGTTCTGGCAGAGGCTGGGCGATGTCCTCTACGCACGATGGCTACGCGGAGTTGAAACGGGTGCGTACTGTGGAGCTAAATGCTGAGGAGGCGCAGTGTGTCAATCAGTTACCACGGAACCGATAACCTGGTCAGTGAGGATAAAGACGAACGCAGTTTAACCTCGGGGTGGAACTGTCCTCTCAACGTCTGGCCAAGGAGGGTGAGCATGAATCATTCACACACAAGTCATATCGCTCCGGCTCGGATCGCGTCTCCAACAGACCGTCTGGGTCCCCAGATGTCACCAGTTACGTGAAGTCGAGGAGCCGTCCGTTGCTGACCAGGTCGAAACCCGGATTGACGGTCTCGGCCCCGACCAAGAGCGGCTGCTCGAATTCCGATCTCCACCCACTCAGTGCGTGGACGCCCTCAGGGACTTGACCTGCGATCTTGGCGAGTGCTCCAGAGGGTCACTACCCTGCGCATCCGGAACTGATCTTCGCCTAGCGAGTGTGGTGCTGGATGTGGACCACATATATTATTATCAAAAATAATTTGTGTGTGAAGTTCTGGCAAGTGTTGTGTGTGTTTGAAGAATTTCCTTTTTCACTAAATTTAGTGAACATCAAAAATCATATTCATATAAAAGATCAAAATCACACACATTACATCAACATCAAAAAAATCATCACATTTATATCAACATGAAAAAAATACATTCGGTGTAAAGTCGACAAGTGTTCGTGTGTCGAAGCATTACTTCTTTATAAAATTTACATAACATCAAAAACACGTAATATCATCAACATCAAAAATACGAGACATCACTAACATCAACATCAAAAAAACATCATATTTATATCAACATAAAAAAAATCATCGGCAGGTGTAATCCGACAAGTGTTAGCTGTGTTCGACTAGGCATTTACTTCTTCATTAAATTTACATGAGCATCAAAAAACATCAATCATTGA
>JAXMNL010000551.1:22189-44691 GCA_035128595.1 Eptatretus atami
ACGTGTCTAGTTGACCATGCCGACATTCTGTACCAGTTTGTCTTATCACGAAACTGTGGCTGCATACAGGGGTAAACAAAACAACACAAACAAACAGACAGACAGAACACACAGATGAACACACCAACCGACCCACATAGCCGAAATCGAAGGATTCCGCCAATATAACAACAAACAACGGGTAGTAATAAAAACATTGACTCCTTCCTTTCGGTTGCTCAATGGAAGGCACATACATATCATTCTGCTACTTCTTCCTTTGAAAATTGGATTTGAAGCAAGGAGTGGTTACAGCCCCATTGAGTGCATCAAAACCCGTATTAACAGATGACACACAAAATATTCATGGGTTATACAAGCGGGTAAAATCAAAATATACGAGTACATCACTCTTAACAATCAACATCAAAAAATACATCATATTATATATCAACATGGAAAAAATACATTTGGAGTGTGAAGTGTTCCCTACTAGTAGTGTTGGGGGGTGATGGTGCGGGAGAGTTTCTGTGTGGGTGGGAGGTAGTGGGGGGGGGTGTAAAACTTCCTAACTTTGTGTCCTATACAAAAATAGAGACCATGATATGTGAACAATTTAAAACTTACCTTGAACTCCATCCTTTCCAAGAGAAACTAGCACTCTCCACACAGTTGCAATCAGATCACACAGCTATGCGTTATACTGAGGGACCTCTGTCCTGTGACAATTGAACCAATGTGATTCGGAAAATCACCAAAGTGAAGGTTTGAAACTAAGGGGATAACTTTAATTTCTCCTTATATATCTGTCAAGCAATCTCCAAACATCCATAATAATATTATAATGGTCAAAAATACAAATATAATATATTCTACCACATAGTGTATAACAAAAATACCAGCGGAACAGCTCAAACTTATGGTACATACTTAGCCGGAAAGGTATGTTGGACTGGCATTGAATAGCTCAAACTTTGACATCAACACAAAACTTGGAGGTGGACTGGCATCTGACAAGGCTCAAACTTGACATCGAACATCAAAACTTGGGTGGACTACATCTGACCATTAGCTCAAACTTCCTCCCTCCTCCAGTTCACCCCATGTGCTTCCTTCTTCCCTTCCTCTCAATCTCACCTCATTCTACTCTGCTGTTGGTATTTCCCCCTTTCCATTTTATTCCATTCTCTCTCGCCTTCCTCATCTCGTCAGGTATAAAAAAATATACCTATTTGGTTATTCAAATTTAGTTCCAAGATTCACCAAAGTAATCTGTATATCTGGCCTCTATAATAATCTAAGTCTGAAATATTAGTCAAGTAATAAGTATTTTAAAATTCCAACTAGTGTTTCAACTTCACCAGAATAACATGAATGAGCGATGCTCTTTTGCAAAAATTAATTTGATGACAAGTACCGTGGGTGTGAATTTGCATCCAGACTCACTGTGAATTTACCTCCACTGTCTTCTGCACCTCCAACTTGTGGACACAACTTCTCCATATCCTGCTTGGTTTAGAACAAATAAGCTTATTAACAAGCACTTCGAAACATGCTTATTAGCAAGCCACTAATAACAATCCCCCCAGGAAGCAGCTTTAATAACATGCCTAATTAACAGGACACTTTCGCAACACACTTACAGCAGCCAATGGGAGCAAGGCTCTCGCCATAACTTGCATCTGTGCTGCTGAAGTTCAATACACTCCAGATCGCCAGTGGAATCCTTTAGCCACGTTCGATTTGCTTATATTGAGCGCACCACTGACACATTGTCGGTTACAAAGTGTAATTAAGTAAGAGCTATTGTATGTAAACATTTTGTCCCATGGCATTTCTCTCCTCGATCTACATTCAAGTGGAAGCTTGTCGTCCCCTGGATTTAGTCTTGTTGCAACCATTGCGTATCTGTATTGGAATACCTAGAGAAACCAGTCTTGCAGACAGGTTAAACCCCACAGGAATTACGGAGGATGAATTCCCCCAGATGTTTTTTTTGCATACAAATCAAGGCTCGTGAAGACTAAAAACAGGAATGGATCAGACGTGACATAACAAAAGGAACAGCGAAAGAGAAGGCGGAGAATGCCAACCACAGGCTGAGCAAACAGACTGGAGATGGGCAAATAGATGTGGGTAACAATTGATGGAGATACAGCGTGGTGTACATAGGACCACAAAGAGCAAACTCTCAGGGAGAGAAACTGGAAATTGGGGGAAGGGGTTGGAGTGTTTCACGAGGCGTAGAAAATCATGGTTTTATACTTGGTGATGATCTGAAGATGGTGTGAACAGCTGTCTGAAGACCCTGGAGGGAGAATGAGATTGAAAGAGGTATGTGAAGTTGGTTGCAAGTTTGGGGGAAAAAAGAGTAATGAATGGTGGAGTGCAGTTGGGTATTTTAGCAAACTTGCCAAATTACCGCGAAGGTGCTACATGATACAGCACTCATAGAAGACAGAATCTGGGTCTCCCCCACATCAAAAAACCAACCCCCACCCCATGCCCACGGACGGAATTTTAACCTTTTTATGAATCACCCTAAAACACTCTCCATCCACCCCTTGAGTACAACCACAGGTTTCAACTCACTTTCTGTCCAGCGGTTTCTAGGATACAATAGAGTCTCAACACATACACAGTACCAACAAGACACTTCTCTGAATAATAATGACTGTGGGAGGATTATCCAATCTTGAATAAAAATATAACCACCATTTTAGCACATGTCTATCGATAATAATACAAATGTCAATTCACAATCAAAAACAGTGCATGTCTCATCAGTCAGTTGTACGTGTCTCCCTTCATAAGCTCCCAAAACCATGAAATCAGCCATGGCTGAAACTTTGCATGTACAAGGAACCTCGAGGAGTGCATGAAACTGACAAGTGGGTGTTTGGGTCATAATTACAACTCCTTTGAAGATAATTAACTGGGCCTAATTTATTTATCTTCAGTCGGGCATCATCCTCGGTCCCCAGGCAACTCTCTGTCTGCTGCTAGGGGTTTCTTAATTCGCCTATTTTGTTCGGCCTGTCAACAATGCCTTGCCTGTGTGGAAACAGGCCGCAATGGTTTCTTAACGATTAAAGTGCTTCATGAATTTTTTTTTTCCAATTCGCTCACTCATATTATAATCAAATGCCTGATATACTACGAAATCAACTAAATACATCGCAATGCTTAATAAACGCCCGAGACGCCCAAGTTTATGGCTTTCTTCATTTCTGCACATATGATAATCTCTAGGAATCTCTTAATCTGTCCCAAATTGCAAAATTTTAAAACCTCTTTAGATTCACTCAGCAGCAGTTCCGAACTGCTAAAAAAAAGTGTTTCATTTATCTCATTCGCAAATTGTTTGACATCGTTTCGAGCATCACTATGGTGATGGCTTAAGAGATCCAATTTGGCGCAACTACAACTAATCGCTTAGGCTCAAACTGCTCATCTATAATCACCATTTTGTTGGAAGTGCTTGCAGTTGAGTGCTTAAGCCCACTTGGCAAGCACTCTACAAACTGCTTCAGATGTTCATTTCCAACCATGGCAATACATGCAAAAGTATCGCACTGTCACTCGTGCACTGTTCCTCTGCAAACACAATCTAAACTAAGAAGATAGCTCACTTGCAGAGCGACTATACCCGAAACCATCGTAATGCCTTGATCCACGGAGAACATATTGGGCATTACATTCTCTGAAATATCTTGCTATCTGTACTATATCGTTTTTTTTTCCTATTCTCAATAGTAAAGAATCAGTGTGAAATTAAATAATCTCGTAATTCAGATCTTTCCCACACATACACATCGAATAAATTCGTACCATGCCGACACACCCAACCGTGCACCCTACCACCACAGTTTCGTTCACATTTATCCGAATTCGTCCACAACTTTTTGAGATTATCATGCAACAGTATATTTATTATTTGCATCTGCTCAATGGTGAAGAATCATTTAAAATTCTATAGTCGGATCGTATCCGATCATTCAACAAAATATAAATTGCAGTTCGTCCTTGTCAGATACCAAACCTGTCCACAAAATTTCATCCGGATCGTCGACGATCACGTTTTATGGAGATATCCTGCCAGACCAAAGCAACAAATGAATTGCTTGGTTGAGCAAGGAATTGCCGGTAATAACTCTCATACTCTGTCTGCCATTGACTCTGAAAAAAAAACTGGATTCAATTTGTGCCTTATAAGTGGATGTGGCTACTGTTAATGAGCTATAGCACGGACCTTAGTATTGGTCAATGATAAATAACTTGAAGTCATCGAACTTGAAATGTGTTTTATCGCATTTGAATTTTTTGACCCGGCACCCCCCTGACATTCCGACCCCGCTAAGAAGGTGTGCGTGTAAACCCCAATGAGACATATGGTTGGATGCAGAATTGGGAAGATCACATTTTGATGTTAGTTTGAAGTCATACGCCTTTTTAGGCGGACGTTATTACGAAAATTAAGATTTCGCGTTTTTCGGTGACCTTGACCTTTGACCTAGATTCCACAAAAGACGACGTTGTCTAAGTTGGACCATGCGACGTCTGTACCCAGTTTGGTCGATGATCGCCTGGAAATGTGTGGCTGCACAGGGTAAACAAGTAACACACAATATTGAAATTAAGCTCGTTTGAGAAGGAATTGCGGAATTAATTTGTCATATCTCCATGGTCCGGCTGAAAAACAAAAAAAACCTGGAAATCAATTTGGTTCGTATAAGTCCGATAGGTGCTAGTTTAATCGTCCGTATAGCACTTAGTTTGTCATTTTCATAACTTGGAAGTCAATCGGACTTTGAAATGCGTTTTATCTCAATTTGAAAGTTTGACCTGACCCCCCTGACATTTCGAACCCTCTGCGTAAGAAACGGGTGTTCGGCCGTGTGACACACCAATGTCACCAAATATGAGTTGGATCCCATGTAATGGAGATGCACATTTGGATTTAGTTTGAAGTGATACAGCCATATTTAAGCGGAGTTATTGCGAAAATAAGTGATTTCGTTTTTTCGGTGACCTTGACTTACTTTGACCTAGATTCACCAAAAAGCGGTGAAAGCTGTCTAAGTTGACCATGGCGACGTCGGTCCAGTTTGCATGATCGTGAAATGGTGTGGCTGCTAGCAGGTTAACAAACACACAAACAACAGCAGACGGCACAAAAGCACAGAATGACCACACACAACCAACCAACAAAAATGCCGAAATACGAAGGATTCGGCAATTTAACAAACAGACGAAAGGGATGAAAACATAACCTCCATCACTTCGGAGCGGAGGTAGATATATCGAACGACCTACAAAGTTCAGGCCAACCTGCCTGTGGTTGCACCTTCGGTGCTGTGTGGGACCAAGCCTACCCTTTCTTTATCAACGATAGGAGGGGAACAAGGATGGATGGGATGGAAGATGGGATGCGATAGAAGGGATGGATGGTGTATGCTTGGATCGGGATGGAGGAAAGGATGAGGGAAGGATGGAGGAGGATGTAAGGAAGGGTATGGAGGGAAGGATGTAGGAAGGATGGATGGATGTGGAAAGGATGGATAGAAGGGATGGATGGATGATGAAGGTATGAGGGAAGATGAATGGTGCTTGGTTGAAACAATGTTTGTAAGCCATGTGAGTAGTAGAAAGTGGTGTAATTATTTTATTTTTTTAAATCACAGCTGTTGTAGTTGTGAAAATAAAATTACAAATTGATATCAAGACAATTGTCAGGTGATAATGTAAATGAAGTACAATTATAAACGTTGTTCTGTTGTCTTCGCTTAAGATCTGACCACAGGTTTAAAAATGTTGTAACCTTCATTTCAGCACGGTCATTGTGAGAGCTCCATCAGAGACGCACCTACCTTGAATCACTAGAGTTGATTAGGGAAGAGTTTTTTTTTCTCCAACAACCAAAAGTTTGCAGCGATGCTTTTACAGGGAATAGTAATGTCAGATGAGGGAACAGCATGGTGGTGGAACTCAGTTCATCATTCATTCCTTACACCTCATGATCACTCTGAGAGACTGGAGTGTTGTGTTCATGCAGCAACTGTAGAAACTTGCTGTGAATCCACTTTCCATCCATCCATCCATTCCTTCTCCCGCCATCCATCCATCCTCCTTCTTTCTTCCTTCATCTCTCGTTTTCCTCACTCCCGCCCAACCCCTGCCTTTCCTCTACCTCCCCATCCCTCACGCCCTCTTCCAATCCTTTGTCCATGAACTGATAAACAATGGGTGGTTTGTGACAAAGTTCCCCAGTGCGTTGTGCTGTGGTTGAGCCCGCGGGAGTGTCACGAGGTGGTAGGTGTGTAGATGGGCACTTTTTGGCAGTTGGGGCTGGCTGCGGTATTTGATTCCATGGTTTGAATTTGGTATTTGGCGTTCAGGGTGGAGAGGATTCTCTTGGGGTCTTATCAACATTATTGGTTGTGTTAAAATATGTGCTGAAAATTAAATAAAGGCACAAACACTGTGTCTACGGGTGTTTATATACATGGAGCTATGTTGTGCATGGGGCTAGGTCTCCTGGCCTGTGAGCCGGGCGTTTTCTGTTCAATGTTTGATGTGGGTGTGCGGGCTCGATAGCAGGTCTCGTGCTGGAGTGGTGTTCGTTTGTCTGTTTGAGACGCCTTCTTTGGCACTCCAGGGGGTAGGGATGTCGGCATCTTCGGGGGTGGGTTGCCACCCCCGACCCCCCACCTCCTCGAGAGATCTAGTGCAAAGCGGTTGAACAGGTGGCAGCCGCAGTCCGAGTCGCATACTTCAGGAAGCCCAGAGTAATAATCTCTTTGAAAAAACAGTAGATGCTGTTTTGAGAATGGCCAGGTGGTTTCACTATCTTGTCCAGAATGTGCTATGTTTTAACATACCCCATTGCGTTCAATCCGTTAATCCTCGTATTAACTACACGCAAGTCCAGGAACACCCCCTTTCCGCCCAACTTCCCCCCTGTGTGTCCCCCGCAACCTCTTTGCTCCCACCCCCGAAACCCCGGGAGGGTCGAGAATATGGCCACATGGCTTGAAGCATCGCTCTCCCTCTTTTCTCGCTGTCCCTACCCAATCTCCCTCCTTCCTTGCCTCCTTCCTTGCTCCCTTCTTCTTCCTTCCTCTTCTCTCCTACCCCTCCCTCCTCTCTCTCCTCCCCTCCTTCCACAATTTCTCTTCCCTCTCCCGTCCACTTCCTCCACCTCCTGCCATGCCCCCTGTCGTGACACTCTTCCCTCCACCCCAATAGCTCACTTCCCACCCTACTCCTGCTCCCCCCCTCTCGCTCTTCTCCCTCCTTCTCCCACCTCTGCCCACGCTACTTCCTCTCCCAACCTTTCCTTCCCACACTCCTCTCTCCCCCTCCTTCCCAACCTCTCTCTTTCTCCCTCTCTCACCTCTCTCTTCTCTCTCTCTCTCTCTCTCTCTCGCTCTCTCGCTCTCTCTCTTCTCTCTCTCCCATCCTCTCTTTCTCCTCCGACCGCTCTCTCTCTCTCTCTCTCTCTCTCTCTCTCCTCTCTCTCTTCTCTCTCTCTATCCCTTCTCCCACATCTTTCATCTCTCTCTCCCAGCCTCTTCCTCTCCCACCCTCTCTCTCTCTCCCACTGCACTCTCTCTCTCTCCCAACCTCTCTCTCTCCCACCTCTCACCCCTCTCCCACCTCTCCCTCTACCCACTCCTCTCTCTATCTCTCTCTCTCCTGTCCACCCTCTCTAAATATCTCCCTCTCACCCCACCTCTCATCTCTCTCTGCCACCCTCTCTACTCTACCCCTTTCTCTCTCTCCCCCCCTCTCTCTCTCCCCTCTCCCATTCCCTCCCTTCTCCCACCTCTCTCCTCTCTCCTCGCCCCCTCTCTCTCTTCACGTCTACCACCTCCTCTCTCCCTCTTCCCACCTCTCTCTCTCTCGTCCTCTCCACTCGGCGCTCTCCCCTCTCCAATCGCTCCCCTCCTCCCACCCCTCTCTCTCACTCTCACCGCTCGTGCCCCTCTTTATCACTCCCCCCCTTAGTATTCCTGACAGTGATAGTGACATGGGTAGATATTTGCTCATAGCTAATAAAAACTATACCATCAGAGATGGGGAATCCCCGCCATGAAAAATAATTGAAATCAGATAATGCGGCGTTTTCCATTTAACAAAAACATTTTTTTCAAGATGGCGCCCGGTTCGGCCATCTTGGAACCGTCACGGCCCAAAATTCAAGTAGGGTTTTCCTTTTCGATGGTTACATGTGTGACCCAATTTCAAATCGATTATGGCGAACAGTTTATGAGTTATCGCGCACAGCTATTAAATGTTTGACGCCTAATGTTGTACGCCCAGCCAGCCAGACCGGAACGACCTGCCCCAGTCGGCCATCTTGGATCTCGGCACCCCAAAATCAATAGGGTTCTTCCTTTCAGGTTGTTTACATGTGTGGACCCAAATTTTCAAATCGATATGGCAAAAAAACATTGTTTTTCACGATGGCCGCCCCAGTCTGCCATCTTGGATCTGGCCACGCCAAAATCAATAGCGGTTCTTCCTTTTCAGGTGGTACCATGGTGACCAAATTCAAATCGATATGGCGAACAGTTTATGAAGTTATTGCACTCACAGCTATAATGTTGACACCGCCCCAGCTCGCCCATATTGGAGCGCCACGCCCCAAAATCATAGGGTTCTTCTTTTCAGGTGTACATGTGTGTGACCCAATTTCAATCGAGTATGGCGAACAGTTATGAGTTATCGCACATCCACAGCTATAATGTTGACGGCCCTAGCGCGACGAACGGAGACAGCCGGACAGCCGGGCGACGACCCGTGATTAAAAACCCCCCAAATGAAAATTTTTCCCCCCCCCTTTTTCCGGGCCACGCGGGCGGGATAAAAACAGGACATCAAGTGATTAGTAATAGGCACCATGCGTTCATACCAAAAATGTGTTTTGGGATGTACATATTTGTTTTTTGTTAAAAGACATAACAAGTAGCGTCACATTCCAAAGTACACTGCCCCATGCCAAATAAATAACAATCCTCCAGTGGCCGACATCGCTGGGGCGCCTTCCGGCACCCGGGTGATGCGCCTTGAGCTAATGGAGGTTGGAATTTGGATGAGCGGTGTACAAAATGCATGTTAATTAATTGCAATCATTTAAAAGTATAAATAACAATCATAAAATTAATACGTCTTCAATAAATTGCCCAATAGCATCCTAAACAGCACTGTTTCATCTGAATCTGTAACTTTTTGGATCTGCTTTAGCTCAGAAGATGGCTGAGAATTGCGCCGGAAAGCAGAAAGAAATAAAGTAATCGATCAATTTGATTGATCAATAAATCAAAATACTTCTTTATAGTCAAATCCTTGGTCACTGTCAGGTCCAAATATCGCTTCCTTGCTCAAAAGGCTGCCTTTGAGAATATTGCCAGGATGGAGAAATAAAATCGATAATAATTAATAATGAATTGATTAACAAAAAATAAAATACATTTTTGCCAAAACAATCTTTCACATTTGTCTCCAAATTTAAGCTTCCTAGCTCAAAGGATGGCAGAAGATATCGCCCTGAACAAACAAGAAAAAAGTCGTGCAGAGCTGATACTTGCCAAAATCATTAAAACAAATTTGACCTTTAAAATAATTATGGTTGAATTCAATGACCAAATATGCAACTACTCTTCAAATTTCAGGTCATCAGATGAAAATATGACAATTTTAGAAATTCGGCCTGCTGTTGACCTTTTGGTCCATGTTGCCTCAAAAATAATGGCTGGTTGATTTCAGTGCCTGAAATAATAATCCTCTTTAAATTCAAGTTCCAATGGGATGAAAATAGATTTTAGAAATTACACCTTCTTGTTGAGACCTTTGGCCACCCAAGTTTGATCTTTTGACCTTTGACCTCAAAAACAACATGCTTCTTCCTTATGATAAAACGCTACCAATGTGGGAAGTTCAGTGAAGATCGGTTTTTTAAAATTGCTGACCTGAGCAATTGACAGACAGACCAACAGACAACTAATAACAAAATCGACTGACCAATTATACTTAAAAAATCTTCGATTGGCAAGTAACAAGAAACGGATTGGAACTGGAGTATTCCCTTCCTTCGGTGCCCGGCGATGCATCATGGCATCGCTGATATGGATTTGGAAGAGTGGTGACAAAACATGTTTTGTCACTGGACAATAGGCCAAAATGACATGATGGCTTTGTCTGATATCATTTTTCTTTCTTTTCTCTCAATCCCCGAGACAGCTAGACTTCAGTGGAACTCTCACCAATTGATACCTGCTAATTAAAATGCAACAACTGAATGAAAATAAGGGACTTGTAGAAACTCTCACCAAATTCTAATACTGCCAATTTGAATACACTAGAAACACCAGCAGCCTGTGAGGAGTGGGATAGTAGGGGGTAGTGTGAGGTGGAGTAAATATATTTTGTGCCGTGGCTAATAATCCCCGCCTGCAGCAGGGCGTCGGTAACCACTTGCACATTGGCAGGTGTACGGCGAAAAATGTCTTCTTTCCCCCCCACCCCGATTTTTTTTTGCACATGACCTGACGTCTGGCGATTACTACCATACAGTATGCAAAATTTGGTGGAGATTAGCCTAGCGTGTTTTTTCAACGGTTTTCGATGCAAACCGTGCCACACATTAACGTGGCGATACATATAGAGAAAAAAAAAAGAAAAAATTTGCTTTATTTAAATATAGTAGGATACCTGGCTTGTTTCAGTTGTACCTAAATTCCACTGTATAGCATACGACAAACTAGAACGGCATCGGGGCGTGCATACCCCTGCCAGGCTGAACAGTTACGTTTCGTATCCTACTGATAGGCCAGATTCTGGTCCAGACCTGAACCAATCGAATCGGCTTGCTCTTATCACCTAAACCAATTCCTCCACCTAGTTTTGTCATACTCGTCCACACTGTTTCTGAAAACATCTTGCTCTCGACCGATTTTGGACCCATCTGCTCAATGGGCAGAATCACTTAAAATCGAAGCCTGGTGTGCTTAGTGGCTCGGTGCGTGGCTAGGATCTTGGAGTCCTGAGTTGATCCTGTTGGCTCTGAAATTAATACCAGGTGGGTTGCCTCAGGCCTGTCATCCTTCTGAAGTCAGTGAATTGAGTACCAGCGTACTGATAGAGGGCACAGCATCAGTGGCCACAGCTGGTGCTTCACGAAATAATAGTTACCTGGCAGCCAAGCTGCCATATGCAAGAACAGAACAGAACCTTTAAAAAATTATTGGATCTGGAGTTGATTTCGGTCTTCACCAAATCAAATCAATTCTTCCTTGACACACACCAACCTATCCACCAAGTTCATCTGAATCCATCACAAACTTCGAGATATTGTGCGATATTATAGTTTTTGGCTGTGTCTTCAATGGGTGAATAATACTGTCAAAAATTCATAGTGCCCGATCCAATCCGGATCAATCTTCACGAAAATCGATCATTTTGTCCTTGTCACACACCAACCTCTCCACCAAATTTCGTCCGAATCCGTGCACAACTTTTTGAGATATCCTGTTCAACAAACAACCAAACAAAACAAAACAGACAAATGAAAAATCACTCCATAGAAGTGACAGCTTGAGCAAAAATGGAATGGCACTTGTAGAAGAGTACATACCTCCGCCAGCTGAACAGTCTACATTTTGTATCCCACTGATAGGTCAATCTGAATTCGCAGACCTGAACAAAATCGAATCGGCTTCTTCTTAGTCACCTAACCCAACTCACCCACTAGGTTTTGTCGCAACTCGTCCAACACGGTTTTGAATATGTTGTGCTATATATCGTTTTTGCGCCCATTCTCTCATGATGAGAATCCATTTAAAGTTCCGATTTTGGATCTTCACCAAATTTAAGCGTCAGCTGTCCTTCGCTGTCACCTACAAACACAAAAAATTTCAGAATGATTGCTTTAAAAACTGTTAGTCAAAAATATTGTTGGCAAATAGACAGGACAGACAAATGCTACAGACCAACAGTTACGGCAAAAAATTTCTCCAACGTAGTAACAGACAGACAGGAAGTGAGACATTACCCCCCGTCGACCTCCGGAATAATAAACCCTGCATCCACTTGGCCGACACTAATAAATTACTGCACACACATTCAGTTTTCATACAAATTAGGCCCAACTGTCGGTTTTCTGCAATCAAGAGAGTAACTTCCAACTTTAGAATAATTGAAAAAAAAAAATCAACACAAATAATGTCCTCTGAAGGAGCAAGACGTCCCGTCATGCCGGGCATGAGTTGGGTGACGTTGAAGATCCCACGGATGTCTCTCTGTGAAGAGCAAGCAAGCTCTCATCATCCCTTAAACATATCCGAATCTCCCGCTCCAACCTGCAGGAGCAACTGCGACAGCGGCACAGCACCGCTCCCCCCAACCCAGCCCCAAGGATGCAAGCCCAGCTGCCCACAGGCCCTGCCAAAAGGAAAAATTGAGGAATCCCTTGAGAATGTTCTTAATTGTTTGCACGGCACATAGTTGAGGCCAATGCGGAGCGGTGTGATGGAGTACTGGAATCTGATTGGAAGGATTACGGCACAGGAGCACTGCACAAGGACAACACAAGGGGGCTTAATCCTCGAACCCCACTACGAATACACAAAATACGGTTTCTTTAAAATAATCACATTTAATGAACACACAAATATTTACAAGACAATAATTTCACAGGTAATAATAATACGAAGAATATATAAATCACTTCCATGGTCGAGGCCTTGCGCACGGACGCAAACACAGACAAAGGGTGACAAAATGAAAATTAAACCCCCTTCTTAATTACACTGTTACTCTGCCTGGCCCAGGGCTGGTCCTCGTCGAACGCGGACGATGGAAAATACAATTCGGTGTAAAGTCGACAAGTGTTGCTGTGTGTTCGAGAGGCATTGTACTTCTTCATTAAAATTGACATGAACATCAAAATTAATGATATTCATTATCAAACATCAAAATATACAGTTCACTTTAACATCAACATCAAAAATACATCAATTGTATATCAACATGAAAAAAATACATCGGTGTGTAAAGTCCGACAGTGTTCTGTGTGTTCGAAGCATTACTTCTTCATAACATTTAATGACATCAAAAAACATAAATATTCATATCAACATCAAAAATATACGATACATCCTTTAACATCACATCAAAAAATACATCATATTTATATCAACATGAAAAAATACATTTGGGTGTAAGTCCTGCAAGTGTTCTGTGTGTTCGAAGGCATTTACTTCTTCATAACAATTTACATAACATCAAAAAATCATAATATTCTTCAACATCAAATATATATATCCCATCACATTAATCTCAACATCAAAAAATACATCACTTTAATCAACATCAAAATACATCATATTTATATCAACATGAAAAAATACATTCGGGTGTAAGTCTACAAGTGTTCTGTGTGTTCGAAGGCATTTACTTCTTCATAAATTTACATGAGCACAAAAAACACATCATATTCATATCAACATCAAAATATACGAGTACATCACTTTAACATCAAACATCAAAAAATACATCATATTTATATCAACATGAAAAAAATACATTGGGTGTGAAGTCCTGCAAGTGTTCTTGTGTTCGAAGGCATTTACTTCTTCATAAAATTTACATGAACATCAAAAAACATAATATTCATATCAACATCAAAAATATACGAGTCCATCACTTCAACAACATCAAAAATACATCATATTTATATCAACATGAAAAAATACATTCGATGTAAAGTCGCGACAAGTGTTCTGTGTTTCGAAAGCCATTTACTTCTCATAAAATTTACATAGCAATCAAAAAGACATATAATTTATTCAAACATCAATATATCCGAGTAGCGATCACTTTAAACATCAAAACATGAAAAAATTACATACGGGTGTAAATGTCCTATATAAATATCAAAACATACATTACATTTATATCAATATCGAAACATACATTACATTTATATCAATATCAAAACATACATTACATTTATATTGTTGTGGTGCCGGTGATTCGGTGGCGAAGACGACGCGAGAGGGAGCAGTTGGGCCGTCTCCCAGCAAACACCGGAATTGAAGGTCGTAACCTTCGGATAACTCCGAAGGTCACGGGTCCCTCGTGGACTGTGGGCCAATATTTCGACGGCGTGGGGTAGGGCTAATTGTCTAATTCCAATTTACCTAAGTACCCACGCCGTCTCACTACCGGGGAAGCCACACTCTCGGCCGACTTCGTACGAACCGAGTCGCTGTTACCGACTCGGATTCGGCGTAACCGAGCGGGGATTATACCAAAGCCTGCCGGACTAAATGAACAATTTTCGGCACAAACGGCCTCCCTATTTCTCAAACCCGCACCGTGCTGGGTCAATGATAGAAACGACAGGCAACGAGCTGGTACATTTAACACAGGGTTTATTTTAATCCATCTACACAAATGTGTCTCTGTGTGTGTGTGTGTGCTGATGTTGTGTGTGCTGTCGTGGTCGTGTGGTGCGTGTGTGTGTTGTGCTGTGTGTGATGATGTGTGCTGTGTGTGCCATGTGAGTGTGCTGTCTACCTTCATAACTCCAAAACATGAAATCTAGTGGCGTAAAACGTTGCTATGGCCATAACAATTGGGAACTTCCTCAGCAGCGAGTGCTATGACATGAAAATTTGGGCGAGTGTTATGCCGTTCATTTAGAACACTCCATTGAGATAACGAACGGCCCTATTTCTTATTCCTTCGAAGCAAGGCATCATCCATGGCGTCGAGCCCTCTGTCTGCCCCTTGCTGAGCGTACTTAATCGCCATACTTGGTTCGACTGTGCACATACCAAGCTAGATCGCAGGTCTCCCGAAGTGCGTAAAATTGTGGCGTTCTTACTTTTTTTTTTTTTTTTTCTTTTACGGCCGACTTGCAGAAACTACAACGTGATCACTATCCAGCGGCAAGTTATTCTTAATTTTCTTATCGCCATTGATAGATTTATTCGATTCGATTGTCACGGTCAGCGCCAGATTAAATCTTGTTGACTCCTAGCTAACAAGACATGCTAAACCTGCAACTAACTTGTTCTACATGGTCGAGCGTTCGCTGGTAACGAACCGTACTCCCCACCAGGTTTACTGCGTAGCCAGGAGGCGGGATGCTGTGATCATGGACTACCCATTAGCGCACGAAAAACAAAACCTGCAAAGGCCGTGCAGAGCATGCCTCCTGTGAACCAGAGCCATCTATATCTGTGCCCAATTGTTCGCGCCCCAGACGTCCTCCGTGCAGTTGGAGTTACTGTTTTTTTAGCACCTAGAGTCGGCAGTCGCTGAAGATTTTGCACTCGGCCACCGTAAAACACTCATCCGCAAAACCGCCAAATGCCAAAGAACTCAAAACCTACTGGCCATGCCGACACCTCGTGCTGCAGCCGTTCCTTCGCAGCTGCAGCTCACTAGGATAGAGGATCGCGGCAAAAGAGCCTCAATCCCCATTCCTGGCCATGATAGGAGAAAGCCACCTGGATAAACTTCTCTGGGTCATATTATGGCTGCACCGCTGTGTCGGGACGCAGTGCTGCAATGCCACGTGTCGTACTACGAGACGAGCCGGTCTCATGGGTAACCTGCACGGGTAGAGTTAAACGACTACTCGGGCTAGCCGGCATATTCACCTGCATGCTCACACGCGTAATCGCTAACTCTCAAGGCCAATGATGTTAACTTTTAACAATCCTCCAGCTGTATGACAACTCAGACGCATCTGCCCGATAGTGCAAAGCCGTCTGGTAGTCGTACGCGCTCATTCAGAATGCGATACTGACAATGCATACAAACAATCCAGCCGTCACTCAGATCGTTACTCCCAAATGCCATGTCAAGGAATAGACCCATCCCCATGCTCATGCGTGGCGATTCTAAATGTGATGCGGTGCAGAAGCCGGTAAAGAAGTAGATTCCATCTCTTATGGCCCAAAGCTCCTTTTCTCTTACGACAGCACACATCATGCACGCTGACCGCATTAAGCAATTAATTTCACTCCGTGCGGGGGCCGCAGTCGCGAACGCCGCCTTTTCTTCCATAAAGACGCTTTGCACCCCGTTCAAGCATCTCTATGACGCCAAACAACTAGCTCTTTTTCATATCAGCGCGCTTGAACATGATGGGCTGATAATTGTTGTGACGTTTTAGATGCAGCGCTTCACGCTTATTCGCACTCGCGTAATTACTGACAAATGGCTGCTCTTCTGCCCGGTTCACCCAGCCACACAGGTCGCCGTTGAACTGCGGCCAGAGCTAATACGCGGCCGACATGCCAGATTGTCAAAGCGAACGCATTCGCCAAAGCTGGCGGAGAGTCTACGCCCGACCCCAGAAGCCCCACCTATAAAAATGGAGAACGAGAGCTACCGTTCTGGCGCCGCGTCAAGTCGCCACGCAGTCAGTGTATAGCAGATCAGCTTGACGCAGTCAGTTTCGTCATCCCTGTCAGTCAAGCGTTGCTTCGTAGATTTCAGTCAGACGACCTTTAGCCAGTCAGTACAGACGGCGTCAGAAATCGAGTCAGAACGCACTTTACCAGCTCAGTGAGTCGGCTGTCAGCACGACGACTTTTACAGTCACGGAATCAGTCAGTCAGACGACTTACCAGTCAGTGCTGTTCGGTGTTCAGTCAGACGACGTTACCAGATCAGTCAGACGGCTTTCAGTGCAGTCTGAGCCCGCCAGTGAGTTGGTGGACGACCTCAGTGCCTCACAGCGCCCTCAGCCACATTCACAAACCCCCCCCCTGTTTACCTCACAGCTGATCCGTCTGTTGTGCTCCTGGTGGGCACTCCTAGCGCCGTCTGGGCTGCATGCTCGCCGACGTTAATGCTCGTTTCTAGCTCGAGACCTAGCTCTTGACGTACATGATTCTTGGCGTCCCTGGTTCCTAGGCGCTAAGGTAACCCACAAGCGCACCTCACACATTCAGGACGTTTTATTTTGCACATACGACTTCTTCTTCGCGCGAGCCAGATGGTCTTGCTCTCTAATTATCTACTGCCATGCCGTTCTTGGGTTTCACCCCTTGCCGAGATTTTATCTACTTCACAGCCGTCAGCCGCGGCATTGCTAACCTGAGCCCGACCAATCCTGAGGACCTGAAGACATCATAGCTAACATGGCAGCAACTTCAGTGAGTCCGGAACTGTTATCCAGATATTTTTAATATCTCGACGTATAGAAACTTTGCATGCTTGCGCCGATTTTCGCGACAGGATACCTGAGCGAACGAAAAAAATCTCAGCCAGGGCGAGCTTTTGGGATAAGTTTATCTTAGCTGCAACACCTGCTCCTGCTGCTATCCTGACAAACTAACGTAAGAATTTTATTGTTGATAATGCACATAAATTGTGATTATTTTTATATGCTTAGCAGCATAAATATGATGTATTTTGCAGTTGAGATAAATCGTGTAATAGTAGATTTTGTATAATGATATAAATGTTCATGTATTTTGATGTTGAGATAAATATAAGATGTATTTTGATTAGATCTGACAGAAGATGTGATGTGTTTTTGATAATGCATATAAAATGTGATGTATTTTTTAGAATGATGAGTAAATGTGATGTATTTTTTGATAATGCCCCAATAAATGCTGAATGTATTTTTTGAAATGATATACCTATGCCATGTATTTTTGCATCGTGAGATAAATGTGGCCATGTAATTTTGATGTTGAGGATAATAATGATGTATTTTCTGATGTGAGATAAATATTGATGTATTTTTTTGATATGAGATAAATGTGATGTAATTTTGCTGTTGAGATAAATGCTGATGTATTTTTCATGCTCTCATGTAAATTTTATGAGAAGCTTAAATGCTTAAGGAACACACTAGCAACAACTGCTCGCGACTTACACCAATTAATTTTTTCATGTGATATAAATATGACTGCTATTATTGATTTCATGTGATTTATAAAGAAGTTTAATCCTTGGCAACACACAATACTATGATAGGGACTTCACCCCCCCTCCCCCCCCCCCCCCCCCCCCCCCCCCCTTACTCCCGCGAATATATTTGGATGTTCATCTAAATATAGGTGTGTTTTTGCATGTTGAACATCGCAATATGCATGCTATTTCTTGATGTTCATGTAAATTGCATGCAAAAGTAAATAGCGTTCGCAACACACAGAACCTCGTGGGATTCACACCGGAATGTATTTTTCGCATGTTGACATACTTGTAAATCGCTGACGTATTTTTGATGTTGATTGACTAAAGCGATGTATATTTTGGATGATATAAATATGAGTATTTCTGAAGTTCATGTCAAATTTTATGAAGAAGTAAATCCTTCGAACACACAGACAGTTTGTAGCGACTCACACCCGAATGTATTTTTTGATAGTGAGATAAAGCTGCATGTATCTTGTATCCTGTTCATGTAAATATTATTAAGAAGTTAATGTTTTGGAACACACAGCTAACACTTGTAGGACTTCACACCCGCATTAATTATATTTCCATGTTGATATAAATATGCATGTATTATTGATGTTCAGGGTGAATTTTATGCAAGAATTAATGCCTTGCGAAACAACACAGCAACACTTTGTAGGACTTCATACCCGAAGTATAATATTTTTTAGTTCATCTAAATCGGCGTGTGCTTTGATGTGCAAATAAATATAATGTAATGTTTTAATGCCCGTTGATACAAATTTTGATGAGATAGGTAATGCCTTCGAACTACACAGAACACTTGTACAGGACTTCACATACGACATTAATTATTCAATAGTGATATAACATGATTATGTATTATTTGACGGCGTCATGCTGATTTTATGAAGAAGTTAATGCCTGGAACACAGCAGCAACACTTGCTGACTTCACACTCCGAATGTAATTTTTGATGTTGAGATAAATTGATGCTATTTTTGATGTTGACGATAAATGCTTGATGTATTTTAATGTGAGATAAAAGTGTAGCATGTATTTTTTGCATAGTTCATGTGAATTTTACATGAAGAAGGTAATGCACTTGCGCTACACACAGAACACCTTTGTAGCGACTTCATAACCCGAATATATATATTATTTGATGTTCATCTAAAGTACGTAGTGTTTTGATGTTTAGCAAATAAATATATGTATTTTTAATTAAGGTGATACAAATTTGCATGCAAAAGTAAATAGCCTTCGAACACACAGAACACTTGTAGGCACTTCACACCCGCAATTATTTTTCATGTTGATATAATATGATGTTATTATGTGTATGTCATGTGAATTTATATGAAGAATAATGCCTTGGAACACACAGAACACGTTGTTTCTTTTTTATAGGACTTCACAGACCCGAATGTATTTTTTATGTGAGATAAATATGATGTATTTTTTGATTTGAGATAAATGTAATGGTATTTTTTTGCAATGTTGGTAGCATAAATGTGATGTATTTTTTGCTTGCCTTAATTGTGAATTTTATAGCAAGAATGTATAATGCCCTCTGAACACACATGAGCACTGTAGACTCATACCCGCAATATATTTTTTTGATGCTCATCTAAATACTTCGGCTGTAGTATTGCATGCTTGAAATGAATATAATGTATATTTTTAATGATGATACAAATTTGCTGCAAAAGAGGTAACATGCCCTGCGAACAAACAGAACACTTGTGGGACTTCACACCGGAATGTGCTTTATATCATTGTTGATATACTATGTAAAGTGACGTAATTATTTTTATGTCGCATGTTAAAGTGATGTCATATATTTATGATGTTGATACAAAGATGATGCTCTCGTGAGAAGCGGAGTTTGTACGAGAATTGTCAGTCATTTTTGCAGGCGTTATGTATAATTATCCTTAACCTGCGAACAAGAATCTTCTCGTATTCGGTTACAACGTCTCTCGACTGCATGTTCTTTGCTTTCACTCCTTTCGCAGTTTTTATCTCCTCACAGGCGTCAGGGCATTGCAACCTGAGCTACCAAGCTCGGATGCGGCCTATCCTGTGCGGACTGTAAAGAACATACATCACTTAGCAGGCAACTAGCAAGTGAGTCAGAACTGTTATTGCAGCATATTTTTAATATCTCCCAGTTAATATAACACTGCATGTTTGCTGCACCGATGGGTCAAGCACCTGACGCGGGCTTATCTGAAGAAATTCTCAGCCGCAGAAGCTTTGTGAAAGTATTTACCTGGCCTCACCACCTGTCCTCTGCGATCTTGACAACAACGCACCATATTTATGTGATAATGCACATAAATGCTGCATGTAGTTTTTCTATAATGATATAAATAACTGATGTATTATTTTGATGCTGAGATGATATATGATGTTCAGTAAATGCTATATAGAATGCCACAGCAAAACTTGTGTGGATCTCATTGCCTTGGATGCTTCTCTTGAAATGTTTGCAGAAATTGGGGTATTTAGCATGTTGGGCACAACCAATAAATTGATCCATAGTCGCTGACAATGCCAGTCGGCCATCAACGCCTGCCTTACATTCCAATGGAAACTTTGATGACTCCCACCAACGTCGGAACATTGTGGCACAACAAGAATCAGTATTCATTATGATGTCAAGATCGTCTTTGCCATGCCCCCTCTCCTCTGCTGCTCCGTTCCTTATCTTTCCCCACAATAAGTCGATGCACAATAGCACCACATGACTTCGTTCCTCATTGGTGACAATCAGTGCCGCTCAGACAGAACAACAACATTCTTTTCATGTCGACTCTTGCATGCGTCACTCACATCCGTGCATCGCCCGGGTCCTTCAATGGAGTGAGTGTCCTTACATCTGCTCATGGCGCTTGCGTGCGACCGCAGTGACCTGGACCTCCTACCAACATCACCAATACAGATCGAGCAGCCATTAACCTGCAAGTAAGCACTCATGCAATGGTATCAGAGCCAGCGATGAGGATGGGCCAGGACAACTCGAAGCCCGTGGCGCCGCGCCACGACCAGCCAATCTGTCGGGCGGCACTCCACAATATCCCAGCTCCATGGCACAACTCACACCAAGCCCCGTCCTTCCCACCACATCCAATGACTAGGGCTGCCAGGGATGCGCCGAAATAATGATACCCGTGCCCCAAATGCAGAAGCTATCAACGATGAATGTGTCCAGCAACACGGACGCGTTTAAGTCTTCAGCCCCCCATTCCTAGTGTGGACTGCTTACTGACACTCAGCCCAGCTGGTGTCCGGCTTCGCTCTGCTGCGCCATGCTCCATCCGAGATGCAATTTTTCTTTCTTGAAGCCTGTTCGCAACGCCGTCACCACATCCATCACGCATCGCACAGTGGGAGATCGTCACAGCAATGCAGCCAAGGTAGTGACCCCTCCGAAGCACATCATGCCAGAACGCATGGCCTCAGTTACCGACGCACGTCCAGCTCACTGTGCTTCGAGAGATCGAATTAGCCGTTGTAGCCCACTCTCGCGTGGCGAGGGCACCCTGCCGCTTATGCCCACAGACATTGTGCAACGCACGCGCCGGCTATCCATCGCCTTCATGTTCGGAGCCGCCTACAAAAAAAGCGCGCATGAGTATCTTATCTCTGACCCAATGCATCGAGAAGTACGCGAGCATCGCACACGCCGCTCCAGCAATGGCCGACAGCCCAGAACGCCCAGGCGAAGAAGATGTCCTTCGAGCTAAGCCCGACAAAGAAGAGAGAAGCCGCCCAAACAGCCACACAGACTACCGCACAACAAGCTGCGACGTGTTTTTTCCGCCGCCACCCGCCTGACCTCCGTCCAATCACGCAGCTGGCCACCACACGATCCCAAAACGCCCCCGTATGCGCAATCCAGAGCGGAGTACTCCAGTCAGTGCGGATTCCCCGCCCCCACGCTCGCCGGGGACGCCGCAGGGAGTGAGCAATCGCAGTCCGCGGCCGATGAAAAAGGTTGTTGGTCGGACACCCCCTGTGTTCTGACCTGCTGGGCTGCCTCCTTAGCTCGTATGTCGCCTTCGGGCTTCGTCCACGTCTTCTACCTCGGCGCTTAGGTGCGAAGCTGACCTGGCGGGTTCGAGCTCCCACACGTGGTGGTTTGTGTGGGACAATGGCGGGAATAGCCTGGGCTGTTGCGTCGCGAGCCGTGCCGCACTTAACCCCTCGGACAAGAATCCTGGCGCCCTTCCACAGGGGCACGCATCGCAACGCCGCATGACGCGGCCAGCTAGCACCACGACTCTGTCCCCCAGTCTGAACTATCCTCCTCGGACTGCGAGCCGCACGAAGAACAGACCGGTGGCGCGTCCATTTCTTTTGCTGGTGTGTGTGTGTGTGTGTGTTGATTGATGTGTAGTGTTGTGTTAGATGTTGATGTGTGTGCTGTGGTGTGTAGTGTGTGGGTGTGTGTGTGCTGTGTGTGCCCGCCCAGTCTTTAGCTGCAAAACGCCGACTATATAAGCTGCCTTGCATCAGTGCTACATTTCTGATTAAATTCCGTGCTAACTCTGAATCTTCCGTCTCCTCTACCCCAGAAT
>JAXMNL010000552.1:6385-27291 GCA_035128595.1 Eptatretus atami
CTGCGAGCCAGAGTTCTCGAAAAACGACAGACACAATTTGATCTCTGTGAGAAAGCACACACACACGCACGTCGCCACACCAACATCAACAAGCACACACACAACACTCACCTCAGACCGAGCAACACAATTATGTCGAGCACACCACACACACTACCATCGCTGACAACGCCCAGGAGCCTAGTCACGGATTGGCATCCGATTCGCCTCAGCCAGGGATCGTGCCAACGGCCACCCACACACACACACACCAGCACACACACACACCACACGCACCACACACACACACACACACGCACAAGCCACCACACACAAGGGGACTAGGTTGTTACACACACGACACACAGTTAGTTTCCTCCCGACTACATCAGGAGGATCAGAGCGGAGATCAAACTCGCATCACGATGGCGAATTCTACAGTGCTGCCGAGCCTAAGTACTCACTAACCTTCCGCGATCAGCGAGTACCCAGCCAGTACTGACCCCAATCTGGGCTAGACGAGACCGCGGTTCGGCTTTCAGCTCTTGAACACCTGGATGCACCGCAGTTCGACTCCGGCTATCACTGCGAGGCGCTCGCGTATGAGCGCGCGTGAGGTGTGTGCTGGGCAGCACTGCCGTCTGCGTGGCAAGCTCCTCACCTGTGATGATGCAGCCGTATGCCGTCTCTAGAGTCGGTTCACGCATACTCTGAACTGAAGCGGTAAGTTCATGCTGCAGAAGCGCCATACTAGGGAATTGGACGCGGTGCCCAGAGAGAGATAATAGGAGTACGGAGGGCGCTATTAATCACGAGCTCAGACGACACATGGATCGAACCCTTTAACGATAGCAAGGTGAGTGGTAGCGAGTGCAATGACAAAGGGAAAACGAAGCGAAGACGGGAAAAAAGCAGTTCGATATACACAAACGCACATATCCTACCTCAGCCAATCTGTCCACCGGAATCACACACCACTTATCTATTATACTCTGTATCATTCCAAGCTCAACATGTCGCACATATATCAGCAAAACACCAAAACTCAACACATCGAGAGAGTAACACACATCTACTACAGAGACGTAGCACATCAACTGACGAGCAACCCACACACAGCTATACATCAGATATAAGGACCTTCTACGAACTACACATTGCGCAAACCAGACTACGATTAGAAACATCAATACGGATATACCGACAAGCAAATGAGACAAAGCCACGTCGAGCATCTATAATTAAGTAACAACGGAATATGATTGAGTCATACAGAGTAGCCTGTAGAATTAAATGATGTTCGCATGCAGTGAGAACCGAATGAACTTGAAGAGTCGTGTGTATCTGGTCAGGCACTTTATCATTACCGCAGGTCCGCTGAGACTCCGCCAAGCCGGCGAGTAAGGACCGTATCTCGCGCTGCTTTCACACTCCCCTTCTGCGTCTTGTTTGTGCACGAGGATGTCTCAAAACAAGTTATGTCGATTACGGTGAAATTTGTGTTGACGACCGCGAGTGTGGCTTGCGCGTGGGTGCCAATCCCGACAGGTTGGGTGTGTGACAAGGACGAAAATGATTAGACGCCGAGAGAGATCCGGATCCGCGTAAACTACCTCTGCGTATCGCGATAATGCATTCCTTTTAAGTGCATTTTTCACCGTTGAGTGGTCGGGTAATAACGAGATGAGCATCGAATCTGAAAAAAGTTGTGCACGGATTCGGACAAAACTGAGGACAATGCTGGGAGTGGGTGGACACAGAGGGAGAACTTTGAATACACCCTTTATTCGAGCGACCACGATTCATTCACGACTGCGAGGGGCAATAGCAGCAGATAACTACTCTTGATACGCGTAACTGGCGAGGCGAGTAAGTAGTACAGGCTGGCTGCTTGGGTCCGGCGACGAGTGAATATTATCTGGTACTTGAAGGTGGTAACGGAGGTTGTCTTTTCCCCACCACCTCTCCGAGCTCTGCATCCGCCGTACCGTTTGTTTGTTTGTGTTTGTTTGCTGTTCACGCATTACCCATGCCAGCAAGCACACTAAGACTCAACTTGCTCTTCCTCGAAGACATAAGTTCCTCCTCCGACCACTCTTGTGAATCTACTCCCTGGTATGATCCTCTGCAGATACGCAATATGACAGATTCCGTGCAGACCTCGTACTCTCCTGGTAGAATCTGTCGCTGCTCTTCACAATCAACAACTATTTTTACCTGCCATGCACTGCCCTCACTTACCGCTCCACACTCCCCAGGAACCTCTGGCTACGTGCTCCCCTCCACTCCCTACCTATGTGCATATGTTTATTGCACTGTCCACCAATCGAGTGTATGACTCCCATTTTCACCATCACTCGTCCGAAAACATGGACCACCAACTTCTATTTCTCGACAAGAACTCTCGTTTCCTCAATGTGTGACTGTCAAATTGCCTCAATGCCAGTTCGAGGTAGTAGTGCTGGTACCGACTCTCGACCCTTCACCTGTTCAGACCTTCCAGTCAAAGATTTCTCGCTGACTTCATCGGCTCCAACCAAAAGACTCACAAACTTCGGATCCAAACTTCTTCTCCGACCCCCTCAAGATCCAACCACGGCACTCGCGTCTCTCTTGCACCCAAGTGTGTGATGTAACTCTTTTGGCAGACTCACTAAAGGTGTAGTATGTTGTTTGAAAAGTGTGTTGGATGCTACTGTGGTCTCTGAAAAGTGGTGTGATGTTTCGTTTGAAAAGTACATGATTGTTCTTTGTTAAAAACTGTGTCACCGATGTTGTTTGAAAAGAATGTGTTGATGTGTTGTTTGAACATGTCTGTCACGGACTAAGCCAATAACAGGCCATCGACCCACGCGATTTAGAACTCTTTTTCCGGAGCGCCGAAATCTTCGACTTCCAATCGGATGCCGGACACTCTCGTAGCCATACATGTCTCCATAACAAGAGAACGACCTCTCTTGAGTCTATATCCTTGCGCGGCTTAGCAGGATATTATCTCTGTTGTGCAGGAATACGCTTTCTATGGGACCCGCCTTCTATAGCGGGCACAGGCGATGGAATAGAAATGCTCTTGAGCATGCAACAAGGTGGTAAGTCCAGGCGCGCGGATGCCGGCATGAGCGCCTCAGTGTGAGCTGGGGTCCTTAGCGCACGGCCAGCGACTATGCACGCTCTCGCTACCCAAAAATCCAGCGGCTCGGAACGGTTCAAAGAGTGGTTTCAGATCGATCTACACAGCTGTAGGTGACAATAAAAGAAGTTAGAATGATCTAACAGATTCAACCAAGGACTGAAACCGCAGAAGATGGAGCTTTAACAAGCACCAAGCGCATTGCTAATAGCTGGTACAGTCATGACAGAGATATATGCGAAACAAGATATACCGTCCGATCTAAATCAGGAATAGAACGGCTGCAGTAAAGCTTTAATTTTCAGACGAATCGACGTACCCTCGGAAAGCACCGCATGCACGTCATCAAAAGTCTCACTTGCGTAGCACTTTCCTCTTCATTTCCGTGTTGTTGTATTGTTTCTCACAAACAAGAGAGGCATAAAAGCGCGGGTCGTCTCTTAAAGGTCATAAGGTCTGCCGCTCTATCCCTGAGGTACTGCAGCCCTCCGATGCCCAAAGGCACGCTGACCTAGTTTGGTCTACATGGTCCGAAACGCGCCGCCCAATGTGTTTGCCAAGCCACCGCTGAACAGAGATAATCATTGTGGTAACAAACTTCCCGACCTAGGTATCATACTTGGTGCACTGTGTCCAACGAACACAAGGAAAAGGAACAAACTGAGGAGCAGTAGAGGATAGAGATGGTGAGGGATGATAGTAATGACAACAGGAGTAATTTTTTGTAGCTGTGTACCCACCCAGCGAACGTTATTGATGTGAAACAGCAAATGGAGACATTTTCAATACCTTCCCGCCAGTGTGCCGTTGTGGGAATGGAGTGAAAGTGGCTCGGATATGTCTGGTATAGTTACTGGTCATCGCGCTGTCTGTCGTTTGCGTTTGAGTTTGCTATATAAGGGTAATTGAATTGTAGTTTCACGTGTAAACAAGGATTCACAATCAAGAAAATTTGGGGAGACAGAGGAGCGAGACAGAAAACAATGCCATAGAATAGCCATAATCCGGAGCAAAAAAAATAAAATCATGTGAAGGGATGCAAAAACAATAAAGATCTGATACAGCAAAGCGGAAAGGAAGGGGAGATAGCGAAGGGAAGAGAAAAAAAAAGAGGGGGGGAGGAGTGGAAAAGTCGTGGCTGTTTGGCGTTGTTGTTGTTGTCCTGAGGGTTGACGTGTTGCAGTTGGTACGGAGGCTGGCGTGGTGGTTTAAGGTGTTGCGGTTGGAGACGTGGTTGGTTCACATATATAAGATTAAACAGAAAAATCAGCTTTCTCAGAATGCGTCGCATGCCCGAATGGAATCACACTAAATTTCCTTCTCTAAACAACGGTTTGGGACTAAACCTACACACATGTACTGTAGAGATACTCTCACCCGTACGGCCTCATGGTGTTTGCCGAAAATTCCAACAGCCGTAACAATATAGTTAAGCGTTGCTCAATAATAATAACGTGTTCCAATGAACATGCAAATTCATCAAGTTAATTTTGCATGTTGTTTTTTTGGTTGGGGTGACTCCAACTTCTCGGTTTTTCTTGCATCGCGGCTGTGCAGGTCAAGATGAGCGTTTGGTTTGTTTTTTTTTTGTTTTGTGTATATATTGGAGAATTAGTCAAGGGGGTTTGTCGGGTTTTTGCATATAAAGGTTGTAGTTTTGGCTTTCTAAACTAGTTTGTGGGTATTTGTGCTTCGTTATTGGAATAACTGAGTCAGCGTGAGGCCTTCGTTGTTCATTTCAGTGTTTTGTCAGTTGGGTGTCTTGGGAATGTGGTGGGGAAAAAGGCTTTCGAGACCGAAGGAGAAAGGAAGAGGAGTCGTAAGATGGTGATAGAAATGTCTCAAGTGTGGGCTGATCCCAGAATAGGCGGAAAGGCAGAGGGTACTGCACTGTTGTAGGAAGTGAGGAAATACCCACATGACGATAGATTAATGTTGATATTGGCAGTGGTGCTGGAGGATTATTGGTCAGTGGTGGAGGCTTATCAGCAATAGCGGATTGGAGAGGACTTGAGGTTGGGAATAGTTGTGGAGGTGAGATGGAACTATAAATATGTGGATTCTTTCTCATTCTGCAGAAGGATTTATCTCTCCCTGAGGACGCTTTTGAGATGGGACGACATGACAGACGCATCTACCCTTTATATTTAAAACCAAGGACAAATGGTGTCCCTAAGAGCGTCCTAAATTGGTTTTATCTTCTAACCAGAGAGAAGTAAGAACAAGAAGAGAAGAAGAAGAAGAAGAAGAAGAAAAAATAATAAAACAACTTCCGATATTTTCGTCACTGCCTGACGGAGCCAATCGCCGAACCTGTCAGGGTGGCGAGTCGTCGTCGTCTAGAGAAATAGTGTATTATCGAATATTACAACACATTAAATGGAATAACTTAAATAGTAACGTGAACTTTCGAAGACTTAAAAGGCCAATGTCCGAAATATTACGAAAGTTTCATGATAGACCGCGCCCAAAAGGCACCCCTCAATGCGAGGATGGTGTAAGGTGTTTAGTATTTAAGGAGATCCGGATCCGTTATGTAAAAGCCGAGTCTAAAGGTTTTTTGAAGCCACAAACATCTCGCTCTCTAAGAAGCCACATTCGCTAGAACGCGATAACTGCGGCTAAAAATTGACTGATGGATATTGCAGCATATGATTACTAAATGGATGTTGCGTGATTCACCAATGTTATTGAACTCAAGTATCAAAACTGTCAATGAAGTAACTTTGCTTGCCTGTGATCAACAACCCATCCCTCCACAGCCACCTATCACAGAGTTGGATATCGGGTTATTACAACCAGGGGTTTAACGGTAGCTTATGCAACTATGGCGGGAGTATAGGGATATGGAAGCACCCAGCTAGATATGACTTACTCGTACTATCGATATGGTGGAATAAATGGAACGCTACCCCAGTTCTTCTTCTTCTTCTTCTTCTTCTTCTTGTTCTTCTTCTTCTGGTGAAGATAAAACCTTTAGGACGCTCTTGGACACATTTGTCCTTGTTTTAAATATAAAGGGCTAATGCTGTCTGTCTGTCTGTCCCATCTCAAAACGGTCCTCGGGGAGAATAAATCCTTCCTGCAGAGATGAAGGAATCACATATTTTAAGTCTATCACCTCCACAAACTATCTCCACACCTCAGTCCTTCCAATCGCTATGCTTGTAAGTCCTCACCACTGCCAATATCAAATTAATCTTTCCTCATGTGGGTTGAATCAGTTCCTCATTTCTTCGACATTACAGTGAGTACCCTCTGCTTCCCCTATTCTTGGATGCAGCCCACTTGAGCATCTACTCACATCTTACGAACTCCTCTTCCTTCTCTCTCGTTCTCGGATACCTTTTTCCCCACCATATTCCTCATAAGAACCCCATACTGACAACACACATACTAACACTTAGGGCCTCAACCCTGCTCGTTTCAATAAACGAACACAAAATACCCACTAAAACTGTTAGAAACAACTACAACCTTTATATGCAAAACCCACAACCCCTGATAATTCTCAATAATATACACAAAACAAAAAAACAAACAAAACGCTCATCTTGACCTGCACAGCCGCATGCAAGAAAAACCGGAAGTGACGTCACCCCAACAAAAAAAACAACATGCAAATTAACTTTGTGAATTTGCATGCATTGAAAACGTTTATTATTGAGGAAACCTTAATATATTGTTTACGTGCTGTGGAAAATTCGCAAATCGGCACCCATGAAGGGCCACGTAGGTAGACAAAATCTCATAAGTACATGTTGTAAGTGAAGGAACTAAACTCTCGTTGTTTAAGAGGAAGAAATATTATATGTGATTACATATCGGTGACTGAGCGGCACGCTTAGAAAGAATACGACCGTAGGGTTTTTGGTTCTATCTTTATTTTGGCAGAGAACCAACGGCAAGAACTTCCTTCCCTCTAACGCGTCGCAACACCCACCTTCACACCACCGCGGTTTTTACGCGCGCGAGCCATGGTCACGCGGGGAACACTGCAGGACGCCGACGCTGTGGACAACAACCATCAGGCAACAACAACAAACGCAACGGAGCCACGACCGCTTTACCTTTACAACTCGCACACATCGCTCTTGTCTCGGCAACCACCATAGACCATCAAGCACAGCGATCCAAAAACCCCTCCACCACACCTCACCTCTCTCCTTCTGACGGCCATTCCAGCAGCACCTTGAACACTGAGCACGTCGGACTGTTGCTTCATTCTTTAGCGATACGCTACCTGAGCCGCAGTGCAAATAGCGCTTTTCCGGGGAGATTCCCGAATCAGGAACGCACAAACATACCGCCACTTCTGATCGTCCAATTAGCAAAGACGCGGGCGCTTGGCCCCGCCTCCAGGCCGCGTCTGTGTGAAATCGAGATAATGCAAATTCTAGGATCATGGGCAGAGTTCACGCCGCGCCTTTCCTCCGACAGGGCAGTGGCCCGCCCCGACGGTCTATCCTCATCGCCGGAAAATTTGCATACTGTTTTGCTCCCTGCCGGCCTATAAGAAGGCAGAAGAGCAAAGGCAAAAGAAGAGTTTTATAGTGGAGAGTCAACGCAGAAATGTGGTCCGGCACATGATAGAGAGTCGAGTTGGTGGGAAAAAAGAGTCAGTTTTTGGTTGGACGAGTCATCGGCAGAGTGTGGCATGCGAGTCGAGTTGAGTGGGAGAAGAAGTGCAGATGGAAAGTATTTATGGTATCAGCAAGAACGGAGTCGAGTCGGGTGGCGAAGGCATCGAGTTGGGTTCTGCAAGTCGGCTGAGGAGAATTGTGGGAAGAGGCCAAGGAGCTCGGGTCGCGAGGCAGGGAAGACGGCGTTGTCGGCGACGAGGCTCGGCAGGTGGATACGCTCGTCGCAGGATCCCACAAGCACAGCAGCCATTTCCATCCCTTACCCCCAGGGCAGCAAAATTCCCCCTTTTCGCCCCCGCGCTGAGAAAGTGCAAAAAGGGGGCCCCGTTACCCCACTCAACCACTCCAAGCGGAAGATGGTCCCAACGAAACCCACGAAGGAGCACGAGTCGGCCGGGCACCCTGCCGTCACTCCGGCGCACAGCCACAATATTGCGGCTTCATCACGAGGACGGCGGGTTAGGACCCCCCGGTCTCATGCGAACGCTGGCAGCTCCTTAGGTCCTTGGCGCACGATATTGGAACCTAAACAGGGCCCGTATGCACCCCTTGTCTTTCGAGGGTGGGTTATTTCCTTTGACTTGCGAATAAATGTTGTTTGGGGGCCGTCTGTAAAGTAGGAGGAACTGTCATACCGTGATTGCCGTGGTAGAGATGGGCGGCAGGTAGTCGGGGATAGCTAGTGCAATGATCTTGCGTTCGTTGTTTGCTTTTCGTTTTTGCTGAATATATGTGGATATAGTCCTGAAACTGTTTGATACTGTATGATATGTGTGCTTTCCGTGGTTCCGTCCGGTGTAATAAAATGATAGCTTTTGTGTTGAATGTGAAACTGTATTCGACCCGTTTCGCTTCGTCATTTTCCTTTGACCTCTCTCCATCTGCTTCACGTAAAAGGAGGTTTCGTAGTGGGGCTTAATACGCCCTGATAATTAGATGCGGGAAACCTGATCGAAGGGCCAGAACGATAAATCACGCACTCGGATATTATCCGATAGTACGGAAACGGGCCGCCCAAGCGGCTCGCGTCCGAGTTCGATCCATGGCGGCGAAGGTGGCGGAGTCGCAAACTGTTTATCTCATACCGCGTGGGTACTTAGTTAGGCTCGAAGTTTTTGGCGAACAACCCTATCCCACGCGGGTGGCTCGATTTGGGCCCACGATCAGTTGGTGAGGCCGAAAAGGCCACCGATGAACTAGCTCCACATGGCGCTCCTAGTCGAGACGGGTCACGACAGCAATTGTCCGTTTCCGGTGGGAGATATACGTGCCACCGCGATTTCGAGTCACGTGGCTGTTTCGCAACGCTGGCGGGTCGCTCTAGAATTCGCAACACAATATGGAGAGATATATATCCTGTCCTAATTGGAATTTCACAACAAACTCAAACACAATTAAAAACTCTTACCGTTTCATAATTTCTCTTCTCCGGATTGCTAACAGTGCCCTGTCTGCCCCTACCCTGCCACCTGCCCCCAGCGTGTCCCTCTAGGTCCTGGTTCGATAGACTCTATCCTTGGGGTGGCGCGCAAAGCTAGATGCTTCAGACACTTAGTAATTGAAAAAAAAGACAAAAAAAAAAAACAGCCTTTAAATCTAAAATAAAAACCACATAACAGCCATGGTGTCTCCATTAAACCCACATCATTTAACCTACCCAATATAAAAGCAATATGTTAAGCTCGATTCGGGTGGAGGGAATCGCACCCTACTCTTGACAGCCAAATGTTGAAGATTCAGCGTACTGTAATACAGCACACGGCGTCTCAGGGTTATAACGCTGCTGGTTCGACACAGGCCTTCGGGTCACGTGCCTCGGATCACGAATACCAGTACACACCTGTGCCGCCAGTTTGGAAATATGACCCCGGTTACAGACTGGTTTATCTAGACCGCACCAGCGAAGTCCTGCCAGTCCGTAACCATTTTGGTTTTATATACAATGACGGTTGTCCTCAGCGCGGCACGAATAAACTCAAGGCGGCACCTTCATATGAATCAACCCAGATTATATTGGGGACACATCGGGGAAACACGACACAAGCAAAACATTCACGACAATGTTATAATTTATCTTATACCCTGCTACAAATAATAGGGACGCTACCCGAGCGGGTTTTCAAGGGTAGCCCATGCTATCAATAAACCTTCGACTAACATGAGCAGAACCAAGAACGGAAGTACTTGGGTCTGATCCCGGTCCCTCCACTGCGACGAGAGGAAGTGTGATAGGAACGAAATGCGCTTCAATGAGACAGCCGAATGTAAACTATGCAATTCAGCACGTCCCGCATAGCTCGAGCACTGCGCGTGGCAAGATGGCGCTCGTACTCCTGTTCTCCTCCGGCTACCGCTTTCGCGCATTGTCAGCCTTCTGCAGCGTCCAGCACCCGTAAGGTCGACGGCCTAGAAATACGGAAGATCTATGGTCTGTGTTCAACGCTTGGTTTTTTCCTCTTCTCACAAGGTCTCAGTATACATATCCAAGGCCACCTGGCCTGTTTCACAACTCAGACAAGGCAAATCTGGGCGTCTTGAGAGTCTCTCGCTAGGCTGGTCCATGCTCGAGGAGTGAATCAGCCGGACCAAACCACTCTCCACAAGCCGTTGATCGCTCGACTCACACAAGCCTCCCCCTTGCCCCCTTTGCATTTTCTGGGGGGACAGGCCTTTTCCTCACGAATGCAGGATACGTAGACTCACACACAGCCGTGGCCTCTCGCAAGCAGATACGCCGACTTGACTACTTTACTCAGCAAGCCTCTCATTCCATGCAGAAGGCAAACCATACCCTCAATGCAGTTCATCTTGCCGTTTTTCACGAAGCAGAATCGGCAGACAGACATCAGCCTATCCCTTATAAACACAGATCGCGACTCGACAGACTCAGTGCAGTTTACTACCGCTCTTGCTCTATGTAGGGGCTCGGCTTTTCATCTGGGCCGCCTTCCCATGCCTGGGGATACGTGATTGGTTCCATCCCTCGACTCCACCAGTCCGCCTCTCCACAATCTGCTGCCGACGCGTCTCAACCACCGACGCAGACACTCTCAGAGCGCTGGGCGGGGCTCTCAAGTTAGAAAGGGGGGACAAAGGATAAAGAAGGCAAGGCGGCACTCGGTACAACCCACCAACCTGTTACTGAAACAACCTGAAAAGCCTGCTATCACACTTCCGCGACAACACATCGCATGTAACGGTCCAATTACCCCCGCAACAACCCTGGTGACATGCCATTTTAAGAGGAGGATCTGGGCTGATGCCTATTATTTACTAACCTACTAAGGGCCCATTTCCGCAACAATATTACCATCATGTGGACAGTGACATCATCAAATCAAAAATAAACAGTGCAGTATCAATGAACGCGGGACATCAGGAGAAGACGTCATTTACCTCCACCTCCCTACTCAGCCCCGTGCTTTATCTCCACGTCTCATTTAGTGCTACAGTTCGCGTTACCTCTTCGAATATACGCAACCACAACCTTCCACCAATTTACACTTGGGAAAGGGGGGGTCTAGGCCTGGACGCGTGGAGGTGGTAGTGAGGAGAATAATATATGGGGCATACCCATTCACCAGGTGTTGTTTTTTTCTGGTGGGGGGAGAGGGGGGATGCAAGGGTGAAGAACGAACACAGGTAACAGACTACATTCAAACTTTTACAAAGACCGACATGCATGATAACTATCACTAAAATATATCAATCAACCCATCCATTCCCCGTCCATCCCTAAACGATCCGATCTAAAATCGGGCTGTTTCCTATCACTACTCCTACAAATTGCAATAGAAACTCGAAGGGCACTCGTAAAGTGCATACCCCCGCCACGTAAACGCCTGATCGCTACAAGAACATATCGGGCAACATACATTTTTGAAATATATGATCGTAACAAGGTACGATACTACAGTTTTTTGCGCGATTATCTCAATGGTGAAGAATCCTTTAAATTAAGTCACATAATTACTCAATCCCACGATCCGGATCTTTACCAAAATCTGAAATGCAAAACTCTCGTCCTGAGTCACACACACCAACCTCTGCCCAGAAATATCAAAACAACACTTTTTTTTGAATTTGTTATTGTATATTCTGTAATCGTGCTCCCACTCCCACAATTCTTTTGATTCAGTGTTTCCCGCATATCGCAAGTCCTCCGTTGTTTTTCTCTTCCATCTCATCGCCATCTCTCTCTTGGCCTTCCATGTCCCCCATTTTCCATTCTGATCCTCCTCCACCCATTTCCTCCCACCCACCATATCAACCTTGTATGATTTTCCTATGTAAGGATCCTGTTTCATTCAGTCCTTTTCGTCCTCTTGCTCTGATATCATCCTTTCATTCCTGTTCCCGCCACTTTGTTCAACCGAATTTTCATCCACTGAAAATTATAATACCCATAAGCGGGCGAGGACAGAGGAGGAAGGGACGGAGGGCACAAGTGCGAGAATTTCATCGAGGGTAAGAGTAACTTTCGGGCTCCCTGTATAACGTTCAGCGCCCACACATCTCTCAATGGTGAAAACGGACTTTTTGTTTTAAAAATTTTAGTCGTCGATCGAGATCTTTCACCAAAATCTCATCAGCTGGTCGCTTGTCACACACTGAACCTCCGCTCCAACCAACTTTGAGATGTTCTGAACACATGACAGAAAGGGGTGAAAACAACGTCCCTTCACCTTTGGTGGAGCGGTAATAATATAAAATAAAACATTAACAGGATAAACTGGAAAACAAAAGCCTCAAGGAGGTACAGTGGACCCACATCCGCCTGTTAAAGGGGTAGTACCATCCATAAACAAAATATGCGATTAGAAAAAACGTCACGGCAGCGACACATTTCGAGCATGATGAAATTGCAGGTTTTTACAAATTGTTACAAGTGTTGTTGTCTGTATATTTACAAACTTATAATACCAAATCTTACGATGATGGAGTACCCAAAATACATTGATTATACCAGTATTGGATTATACCCGAATTATGAATATATCAGGTACACAAATAATAATAATATAATAATAATACATAATAAAAACACCACCGGCATATCACCACAAACAATCGAAGAAGGTTTCCAATCCTTAAACACGCACACGAATTTAACCCTCTGATGCACTCGGCTACCCTGGAACAGTGAAACGTATGACATCAAGACATACGAGGAAGTAAGTACAGTAAGGTTTTAACTTTAACCTCAGCATCCGAGCTCCATACAAGCAATCGGCATTGGTAGTTTTATATGAAAACTCTGGTGTGGTTTAGAAACTTGTGCAGATTACCAACACGGCGATAGTCTACCGGTACTGGTGATCCCACGAATGCGAATGGATACCGGCCCGACGTGCACGAATACTCAAAGACTCATCGAATAACGAGCTTATATAAATAACAAAAAGTCATTTAAAATAAGGCTAAAGTAAAAAAAGTTCTCAATGATCATGAGGGGAAAACGCAAAGGCCCACGTGATGGGAACACTGAGAAATTGACCCCGGGTGTCAATGCACGTGCAACATCTATATAGGGCAGATACCATAATTACTTTTTAAGCCCCGCGTCCTCGCGTAGCGAATCGTGGTTCTAAGAGAGCTGCAGGCATTGTATCTTCTTTTTACTTTCTTGTTTGCCGCTTCTGTTCTTGTGTGGGTTCTTACATGTATCTAATTGTGAAATAGACAAACCTTTAAGGACGTGCGGCTCTTGGTCATATTGAACGAGATCCGGATCTCCCTATAAAATACGAAACACCTTGTAGCACATCTCAGTGGGAAGGAGGGGATTGAGGGGGTGCATTTTGTAACGAGCGAACCTCAATGAACTTTTAACTTAGATTTGGGCGGGGGTGACATTTGGGCTTGTAAAGTTTTGAAAAGTTACAACACAAGTTACCTAATTATAAAGATTATTCCAATTATAATGGTATTAGTAAATTTCGTAAATACACTATTAATTTCGAGTAATCAACAACTAATATTCATAAAACGTAATAGATACTACTATATTCCGTACAATATCGTTTAAATCTCTATGACGGGTCTCGACCTATTGGCTTAAATCAAGGCACGTGTAGTAGTTATCGGAAGTTATGTATTTTTTTTTTTGTATTTTTTTTCAGCCGACCCCAAATGACCTTTAGGAGCTGCTGCGCTTGGACACATTTGTCGCTTGTTTTTTTTTTAATAGCAGATCTGGAATACTCAGAGAGCCGAGAAAATGGAGCAAACATGGATGACAACCGAAACTCCAAACTGACAATTTAACAACTTATTGGGCCCTTCTATAGATGCTCCAAACCCAGCTCGAACCTCGCTGGTTCCAACCACAAAACTGGCCTTAAAGGTCCGCCTGATACGCAAAAGTACTGAAATTCTCATTTATATATGTTCAATTAGGATGTTTTTGCATCGTGATTTAGATCTGACAATGTTTTTTTTTCACAATACTCATTTGTAAAATGTAAAATTAAGAAAAACAAATCCTCCGGAGGACGGCGCCTGAAAGAATTGCGGTCACTAGGAAGCAGGAGGGCGATACACCACATGACCGTCAATTGCAGGATTACACGCTCCAAATTACTTGGGTGGGTGGATCAACGTGATTCTTTATCGGTCTTTCTGCTCGTTGTTTTCCACATTTGCTTGGTACCCCCGACTCTCATCGTTCGTTCATTTCTGCTTTAAAAAAAAATCGAACATTTGGTTTTGAATAATGAACTGACATGGATTTGATTTTGTCTGGTAGCCGACAGTGACGTGTGAGAGAAATTGAAAAGGATTTTGGTCTGAATGCAACATGGAGAATTGTTACGGATAACGAGTCGCGGGGAGTGAAGTTCAGGCAGCTGGAAATGGAAATACGGCCTTAACCAGTTTCGAGCCGAAGCAGGACAAGCAGAGGAAACTGGCGATGAAATTCCCGAGTTCATGATGAATCGGGAGGACTCAACCGAAGAGCTTGGCTAATAAACAAATAACTTGTTAGCACTAAATCCTATTCGTAAATTCTATGTAAATTCGACTTGCATACTGCTCGGACATCAGAAATCTTTTTAGTGAGGTGACGTGACGCAAGCGCAGGCACAGCGGACATCGGTTCTTCGCAGGCGAATAAATCGCAAGCAAGGCCGGCGGCATGCCAATCGGCCCGTATCTATCTGCGCATAAAACGAAAGCAATCTCGCTGTTCAGCCATGCGATGAGATTGTATGTCAGAAACAAATCCATTGCGACACACAATTGCTCCTTGAGTCAGTTCACCGATACAACCTCTGAGCGTTATGTTGTCATTTTTTATTTATTTCTATTCCTACTGTCGTCAATGTGCCGCCAGTAGAAAAAAGCAATGAAAGAAAAGACGAATACATAAATAAAAGCCCTAGCAGCACGTCACGATTTATGGCGGCATAGGGGTCGTTAGGACGATCGGATTTATCGTGTGCTAAGTACGGAACGGACGAGATTTAAATCGGAATAGTTCTAGACATCTGTAGGCTCGCGAGAGATCTCGAGGTCCGAATCCACGTGCTGTGCGAGTTTCTGTATGTGAGCGGCCAAAGCTGGCGATTGAACACGACATGAAAGTCAACTTTTTACGGGGCGTGAGCATAGCAAAGTTGTGAAAAGCACAATATGATCGAAATATGCTCTAATTATCCCATTTTTTGATTAAAAAAAAACATGGGTGGAGTTTCTTCACAAGGAAGGTCAAGTTATTATAGTAAATAACAGAAAGTTTTGCATGTCAGGGGACTTTTAAGAGGCCGCCACAATGTGACAACGCCTGATGAAGAACCTGTACTTTATACCTTCCTCCAGCGCACGGTGCGTGACCGGAACCCGGCTTGCGATAAAACTAAGGGTACTTCCGCACAAGGACGCGGGCCCATAGGAATGCGAGCGCTTGCCTACTTTTAAATATCTCAAAGTGGATAAAAATTAAACTCGTCTGACATCACTTTAGAAAATTGAAACGGTGGTTTCAAATCACTAGAATTACGCCAATGGCCGTTGTCAAAAGTGAAAACAATTAAAAAGACAACCGAGTACGATTTTCAAAACATAACCTTAACCTTACTCGCTCTTCGCAATCTCGGACATTTCCCTCTACCATGGAGCAACCCCGCGCCTCAACCGGACGTCTGCATCCTGAAAGGTCACCGAAGCAAAAGCCTGCGGCGTTTGCTAAGTGGCCATGCTGCACTGGTAAGTTCACGCTTCCACCTTGCTCAATCGATAAAGGTGCAAAAGCAAGGTGATTATAATAATAATAAATTATAATAATAGTGGCAAGGAGATGCCACAAGGAAACCTAAAACCTCTCAAAAGCAAAAAGAAAAGAATAAGCAGACAGACGACTAAAGCGGTTTTCTGGTCGTAGCCCTGCAATGGAAAGTAACTAAGACTGGACAAAGAATGCGCAGGAAAGGTCACAACTTCCTTCTTCCACAGTGACGACCATTAAATCTTAGGTTTAATGGGATGAGAATATACCCAATCAGGAAAAGGACTAGAAAAGGGGGCGACACTCGGTAGATAGCGCTATACCTCTACACCCCCATACATGCACGTGGATCCTCAAAGACATATACTGGCCCAAGAATAATTATGTTTATCGGCTGTGGAAATTGCACATTGTGACGGAAGGACCATTAACAGGTCCGCGTAGGTGAGATTTTTTTTAAAAGTACATGTATAAATTAGCTGGGTCCACAAAAACGGCGCCAATTGTTTACAGGAGGGAATTAATGTGATTCATTCGGGCTGCGACCTATTGAGTTAGTCGGTTTTTCTGTTCTTTACATTATTTTCGAACACAACCACACTTCAACCCCAACACGCCACCACTACAACAACGCCCAACCACGCGCCATTAACAAAAAAGCCAACACGCCACCAACTGCAAACGGCCACGGAGTTCGGACTCGGCACACGGTTTGCCAAGAGGAGCCTAGGCCTTGCAAAGAGGCAAGCAGGCGGGCCCGCGGCCCCCGTTCCCGGAGCCCCTCCTCCCCCGCGAACCCGAACTGGCACCACTCGATTGGACGGAGGATCCCCCTATAAGCCTTCCTGGGGATTACAATCCCAGGTGGAGCCCTAATAAAGGAGGCACACACCACGGCCCGCTTCTGGAAGTTCCAGCATGTTCTGGAAGGAGGGGTGAGCCGAAAGACGGGGGGCGGAGTGGAGGGCGGGCCCCGGGCGATAAAGAGGCGACGGAGTAAGGAAGAACGAAGAGAAGAGAGAATCAGCCGAGCGCGTGGTAAAAGGGACGGCGGAAGGCGTACGAGGAGGATGCTCGCATCGAGTGAGCGGAGCGTATCCCTCCGCGTCCAGAGTGAGAGCGAGGATCCTTCGCAATCCGAAGTGGAGCGGATGAATCGCGTCCGAGTGGAGGGAGGATCTGCGCGATCGAGTGGGGAGCGGAAGGATCTCGCGTCCGAGTGGAGCGGAGGATCTCGCGTCCGAGTGAGCGGAGGTATCTCTGCGTCTCGAGTGGAGGCAGAGGATTCTCGCGTCCGAGTGGAGCGGAGGATGCTCCGCATCGAGTGGAGCGGGGATCTCGCGTCCGAGTGGAGCGGAGGTATCTCGCGTCTCGAGTTGGAGCGGAGGATCTCGAAGTCCGACGGGCGCAAGGCGGGAACGAAAAGGGTAACAACTAAAAAAAAAGGTGGAATTTCTCCTGTTTTATTCCACCGGCACGCGTCGAGTGAGTGAGAGGATCTTCGGGTGCGTCGAGTGGTAGGCGGAGAGAGCTCGCAGACCGCGAGGGGAGGACGAGTCGCCAAGGACTCAATACGGCAGGGAAGTGCGCGACTTCCATTTTTTTTCTTTGGGTGTTTCTGTGTGCACCGTGTGTGTGTGGCGCCACATGTCCGGAAAGTAGTTTTGTATAAGTGTTTGGTCCTTGAATTGAGTTGTTTGCTCGCTTTCAATGTTTAGTCGGCTGGCAACCATAGTCGTTTAGCTCTTGCGTTGCCTTTCAATTGTTGTTGGCTTTTGTTCTATGTGATATATGTTGGTCATTTTTGCCAAATTGTGGTGTAAATACGTGCATAGTGTGTGCTGCTATGTGAGCGCGTGAATAACATCGTAGCGGTGGTTGTGTGAAATTGTAGCCAAGGTCTCTCGCCTGCAGTCTTTGCCTTTGTTGGGTCTCATCTATTAGGCTTTTGACGTAAAGGGTTTGAGTGGGTAGCGTGGACAGGCCCGATAATTAATCAGGAACCGTACGGGCCGGACGATAACGGCCGCTCGGTGTTATCCGCGATAGCACGGGAACGGAGTCGGCTTTTATAGCGGCCCGTCTGTCCGGCGAAGTCGACCCGGGCGGCGAGGTGCGGTCTCGCAAGGTCCGGTTTACCCATACCAGCGTGGGTACTTAGGTAGGTCGAGTTTGGCGAACAAGCCCTAATCCGCACGCGGGTGGCGATTGGCACGAATCGTGGTTGAGCGCGAAAGCCCACCCGTGACTGGATCCCGGCGTTAGTCCGGGAGGGTCACGACGATATTGTCGCGTCCGGTGGCGACGTAACCGCGATTCGAGTTACGTGGGTCGATCGCACGCCGGGGGCGCCGAATTCGCAACAATATTTCTTCGAGGGTTATCGTGCTACATGTCGTTTTGGATGGCCCTATCTCTCATAGTGTGTGAAGAATCCGCTTCCTAAAAATCTACGCGTCCCGCGATCAGAGGATCCGGATGCTTCCACCAGGAATCGCATCAATTTGTCCTTAGTCACAACACTACACCAACATGATCCACCACAAGTTTCCATCCGAAATCCACCTGCACAACACATTTAGAGATATCCTGTACAAGACAAACAGAGAGACAGACAGGGTTGAAAACAACTCTCTCTTGCCCGCCCTTTTACGTGGCGAGGTAAAAAGGCACACCAAAATTGATTCACGTGCTCCCTGGGGCGGTGTCTTGCGTGAACTACCATACGGATGTTGCAGTGTTTTGGGAATTAATCAGGAAACAAAGAAAAAGGGTTGGCATTTCTGAACCAAGGTGGGAGGTAGGGAGAAAACTGTGGGTATTGGTTTGAGAGATGGTAACTCCAACAATTATCTCTTCCCCTCTCTACCCCCCCCACCACCCAACAAATTCCATGGCCTACACAAGTATTTAATTATTTCCTTGATATCCAGAAAGCATAATTACAGCCAGAGAAATCGAGATGGTGAGATGGACTGTTGATGTGACAGTGAAAGGAGAGGAAGCCACTTGAGAATATAAGAGATAGGTGTTAGGTAGAGAAAGCATGAAGTGAGGTTATGCGTAGGGCTAGCGTTGAGATGGTTCGGACACTGTGGAGAGGATGTTGGGCGGGTAGTTTGTGGCGAAGAAGGTTATAAAATATGAATGGACAGGAAAGCTAGAGGCCATGCCGAAAGGAAACATGGATGTGTTGCTTGAGATGATCTTTCGAGATTAAAGGCCAAACAAGAGCGGGCTAGCAAGGGAGTGCAGCATTAATGAACAAGACATCCATTAGCAGAATTTGTGAACAAGTTGGCGAGCATGACGGCAAAGAAGCGGATGACACCTAGCGAGAGCCACAAGAAGGCCAGGGGCCGATGGGAACGCTAGCCAGAATTCTCGGTTATACCTTACGTCAAAAGTGGACGAAAATTAATTCCTGAATCCTCGTCTCTTCAGTGTCGGGGTTGACACCTGAGCCGACAAAGATCTTTAACGACTCTTCTTCATGGCGTTGGCACGCTTGGGGTCAGATCGTACTTCTGCTGTCGCATCGGTTGATCCCTTTAAGGCCAGCAACCTGCAAATCAGAAAGGACGGTTTGGAAAACAACGTGCGGCAATACCCGCGCCACGAAAACGGAACCACAGTTCATAATCACGTTTTAACCAGAGATCCGGGACGCCACTCAAATGCTCATCGAGTAACAGAGCGAACCGGTTCTCACGTTTTCAAATCTCTTATCATCCCACCGATGATGCACCTCAATCAACAGAAGAGGCAATGCGAAACAAATAAAGCCGAATCCTGGCTGGAACGACTACGGTGCACGGGTTCGACTTTGATGTGCAAGTCCACCGACAATGTCGACAACTTTGGAAAAGTAGTCTCTTAAATCTTATTAGAAGTCTAATCCAGCTGAGGCCACAACAACAATCTTAGTGTGAAACAAGAAAAAGAACCAACACAATTAACAAATATCATTTTGCTTTTTTAAAATCTTGGATACATCATAGCATTCTCGAGTTCTCGAGAATGTATGCGAAGGCAACAATCATCACACACAACAGCGTCTAGTGGAACTCTCTGCCCTCAGGATTAAAAAGTGCTTAAATCACGACAAGAACCAAAACTTGGAAAGTTACCATTTAAAATGTTAGATAAGTCGATAAGTTTAATTGGAATTTGTTACACTGTGAAGAAGTGTATGGAGATAGAGGGGTATCTCTGTGTGGACATGTTTCCCAATGGACTTTTTTTCGAGATGTTTGAGCATTTAAGTGTTGATTGTGCTACGTAGTGCTGTTAGAGGGGGTCTTGATCAAGGGGGTATTGTCCGGTTGATGTGATTTTATCGCTTAAGCCCTGCCCGCCCCCCTCGCCCCGGAGGAGAAGAAGAAGGGAAAAAGACTAATCAAAATTTTTTTTTTTTTTAATATGGTAAACATTTCAACGAATCCGAGTTTTCAAACATTTCCTTTCAGCACCATCCACCCATTCATCACCTCTCCCTCTCCGGCGTTGATTTTCGCTGCCTCAGAAGTCGACTCAGTTTCATTCGTCCAGCGCACCCATCTCCTAGCAGGCCCGATCTGGCTAACAGCCTGGAGTCGGCACGCGGCCACACGCAGCGACCGCATTTTTCCCTGGACGGGACACCCGACCCCTTGACAATGACAACGCAAATCCCTTGGTCTACAAGACTGATAATCTTCAGGAAATCCGAGGTGAGCTGCCGTTCCCAGGCGACGGGACCAGCACGTTCCGTTCGTACGGATAAGCATAATCGCGCCATCTTCCTTTCTCTCCGTGAAGCGGCGTGCTGCAAGAACTGCATATCCCAGCCGTGAGTAATCTATCCTTTTTATTTTCGCAGTAAAAGCTATTTTATTCTAATCGAATTGCAGTCTACTACAAGCGCAGCAGTGTTAACGCTCGAGTC
>JAXMNL010000552.1:29933-39964 GCA_035128595.1 Eptatretus atami
AACTAAATGAATGACGTGGAGATAAAGCACAGGCATGATGGGTCAAATGAGTCTTCCTGTGTCCCGGTTCATTGTACTGCACTGTTTATTTTTGATTGTTGATGTCACTGTCCACATGATGGTAATATTGTTGCGGAAATGGGCCCTTAGTGGGTTATTAAATATAGGATCAGCCCAGATCCCCCTTAAATGCATGTTTAGCCAGGTTGTTCGGTAATTGGACGTTACATGTGTGTCGGGAGGTGTAGCAGGCTGTCAGTGTTCATACAGTGGTGGGTGTACCGAGAGGCGCCTTGCTTCTTTTTCCTTCCCCCCTTCTAACTAGCCCCCCCAGCGCTCTGGGAGTGTCTGTCGGTGAGAGCGTCGGCAGCCGATTGGTGGAGAGCGGCTGTGGACTCGAGGGATGGACCAATCACGTATCCCCGGAGGCGTCCCAGAAAAGTGAGCCCCAAGAAGCAAGGGAGTAATGCCTGAGGTCGAGTCGCGATCTGCTGTATAAGGGACGGCTGTGTCTGTCTGGCATCTCTTCGTGAAAAAGGCAAGAGAACTGCATGAGGTCTGTCTGCCTTCTGCTGGATGAGAGGCTGCTGGTGTCAGCGGCATCTGCTTCGAGAGGGACGGCTGTGTGAGTCTACGATCTGCTTCGTGGAAAAGGCCGTCCCGAAAGGCAAGGGGGACGGCTTGTGTGAGTCGGCGATCGGCTTTGTGGAGAGTGGTTTTGGCCGGCTGTTCCTCCTCGGCCATGGACCCAGCCTGGAGCCCAAGACCCCGATTTGGCCTTGTCTGGTGAACAGGCCAGGCCTGGATTTGTATACTGGACCTTGTGAGAAACCAGCTGGACAACCATAGATCTTCCTATTGTGCCATCGACCTTACGGTGCTGGACGCCGAGGCTGCATGCGTGAGCGGTGCCGGAGAAGGAGTACGAGCGCCATCTTGCCACGCGGCGTGATCGAGCTTGGGCGGCGAATCCGTTTGACATCGGCTTCTCACGAGCCGCATTCGTCCTTCGACACTTCCTCTCTCATGAGGTAGGTCAGGTCAGGTCTGGGAGCATGTGCCAGAACAGCGCGTCGCTGCGTCTCACTTTCCGCCGCTACTCCAGGGGCCTCCGTCTTGGCCATCTCCCAGGCAGATGCCAGGCCCATCCCATCCTCTTGAGATGATGGTCAACCTGCTGCAACACGAGAGCGTGGTCGGCCCACTGGCCTCCTCCACTCATGAGACCCCTCGCTGAGAGAATCTGGTGAGCAGTCAGCGCAGGAAAACGAGCCACATGTCCATACAGCCGCAACTGACGCTCACGGACTATGCAGGTAACAAATCTCATCCGAGTCTCTCTCAGGCAACCCGCTCGTTGACACAAAATCCGACCAGCGATAGCCAAGGATTCTCCGAAGAGACCTGGTACCGAGGAATTAAGTCTCCGCTCAGATCCTTGGTCGAGTCCAAGTCTCGCATCCATAGAGCAAGACTGGAAGTACCAAGGACCTGAAGCTCGACTTTCGTCCCCGCCACAGGTACCGGCAGCGCCACACCCATGATCCAGTGAATCCATGACTCCCAGGCCCGACCCAGACGTCTATTGACTCTGACTCACAGCCAGCAGAGACATGAATTATCACTGCCAAGGTAAGTGAATCTCTCCACGACCTCAACATCCTCACACAACAGACACAGACAGGACAGCAGCATCCAAGATGTCACCGAAAGCCTGGATCTTAGTTTTGACCAAGAAACCGTAATCCAGCGGCTCCGACTCCTCATTCAGCACCTCGAGGGCCCAAAAGGGTATCTAAAGGTCTCCGCAAGATGACTGCATATTCTGCAAAATCAAGGTCCGAATTTTACATTCCCAAACGATGCACCGCAGCTTGATCTCTCCGACATCCTCCTAAAAATCCAGTCCATACAAGTGCTGAAAGTGTGGGGGCCAGTACACACCCCTGACGAACTCCAGTAACACTGGAAATAAGTCAGAGATGGTACACCACACTTCACAGCACTCTCAGTACCAGAGTAGAGTTCAGACATCAGATCGATCAGTTTTGATGGCACCCACGAAGACCAGAATCCTCCAGAGGACATCCGATTCACTGAATCGAACGCTTTACAGAGATCAACATCGGCTGCAAGCAGCCCTGCCGAAACTCTCATCTGCGTTCGGTGAGGACACGAGAGCAAGGATACGGTCAATCGTTGACCTCTTTGGTGTAAAGCCTGACTGCTCTGGACGCTGGTGCTCAAGCAGATGGTGGCGAACCCTATCAAGAATTATCCGAGCAAAGACCTTGCCGGCACTGAGAGCAGCGTCACCCCTCGGTAGTTGTTGCAGTCTTGCGATCACCCTTCCCTTTCAGAGAGGAACAACAAGGCCCTCTTCCAATCGGTTTGGGATGATGCCTGTGTTCCAGGCAGAGACAACAACTGCATGCAATGACACGAGTGCAGCATTTCCACCAGCCTTGAGAAGTTCAGCATGGATGCCACAGATCCCTGGAGCTTTGCCCCGTTTCAACTGGTTCACCGCAGCCCGTGTTTCCACAAGCGAAGGTTGACACAGTTTGATTCGAGGGTCAGCAACAGGGTTGTAACACCTTGACGTCCAACTCGACAGCTGGGGGATCAGCCTGGTACAACCGCTCAAAGTAACCGGCCAGCGGGCTTCACTTCAGACTCCTCTGGTCAAGAGGCCTAGCACTCTCTGCTCTTACTGCAGTGCTCCGAGGGATGGGCTTGGATGAACGCAATGCGCGAATTCCCTGTAAGCGGGACGAGAATCACTGTCACAGGTGATGCTCTACCCCCTCACAGATCCTCGCACATAGGCCTCCTTGTCACCCTCAGTGCACGTACAGTTTTACGCCTCAGCTCCTGACAGCTCAGCTCTGCTTTCAGCCTGGCCTGCGACTTGATCAATGGTAATCCAGTGTCCTTGAGAGACAAAATTCTTCTTTGCCCTGCGGTGAGTTCCAAGACATCCACCGCAACATCAAGGACGGTGGTCTTGAAGGCACTCCACCACTCTTCAGACCCCCAAAGCACCCAGACCCCCAAGTGTCCACTCAGCTGTTCGCAAACTCCTCAGCTACTCTCTCATCCCTGAGCTTGCAACATCCAGCCTAGGCTGGGATGGTACCATTCTCCAGGATTTAAGGTGCAGTTTGGAGTTGCTAAACAAGCTGTGGTCAGTATTGAGAACTGAGCACTCCGGTAGACCCTGCAGTTCTGGATCATCCTCCAACGACCGTCAATGAGGACATGGTAATCTTCCTTTGGCCACACCGCCAGCGTTGGAATACAAGTACAGCGATGAGCTTTGTGGGCGCTGTGAACCATGACATCCACCCTAAGTCCATGACTTCTTGCAAAGTCAAGGAACTTAGTGCTATTCTGGTTCTAGTTCCTGACCCATGGGCACCAACCACACGTCTACAAACATCCCTATCAGTTCCAGTCGATGCATTGAAATCCCCCAAGACTAGAAGTGTAGTCTGTCTGGGGCACTGATCAACCACAGACTCGAGCGTGGCGTAGAATGCATCCTTCACGGTGAGATCACTCGCCCTCAGTCGGAGCATAAACAGAGACCAGGAAATGACACCTAAGGAGTGGACAATCCTTAATCTCATAATACGCTCGTTGACCGGTGTTACCTCAATTTCATTGGGGTCAGCTTATTGGACACAGCTACAGCAACTCCTTGGTATGGTAACATCAGAGCGACCAGACCAATAGAGGTGTAACCACCCACCATTATCTCGCCGCAATCCGGTCCGACCTCAGAGAGAGCTGCAATCCCGATGTCAAACGCTTGAGCTCAGATAATCACAGAGACAGTGATCATCCTCTCTTAGGGATAGGACATTCCAGGCACCCACCGAAGGGACCGCCTCAGGTTAACCCAAGGAGACCGCCGTCTTGGTGGACGACACTCAGCACCACTCCGACACACTCTCCGCAATCTGACCCAGGGATGTTACCCGTGGTTTCCCTCCTATCATCAAGATTGGGGGTCCCCGAAGGCTTTGCCCCATCCCGTCATCCGGTGAGCTGCCCTGCGAAGGGAAGCTGCACAGGAGGTACTCCCACGGAGTGGGTTTTAGATTTTTTTGCGTTTTTGTGTTTTGCGGAATGAAGGGTTTTACGGTGGCCGGAGTGCAAATCCTGCCACCAACCTCCTAATAAAAAGTAACCCAACTGCAGTGAGGACGTCCGCAGACACAGTTGGGCACTAGATATGGATGGCCGTTGGCTCACATGAGGCATCACCAAGTACTTCCGTGTCTTGTTGCATGTTGTCTAAGGTTTATTTAGCTAGGGCTCCCTTCGAAACCCGCATCGTAGCTGCCAGTTTAAGAACGGGTTATAGATTAATTATAACATTGTCGTGAATGTTTTGCTTGTGTCGTGTTTCCCCGATGTGTCCCCAATAAATCTGGTTGATTCATATGAAGTTGCCGCCTTGGCCACGCTGAGCCATTCGTGCCAGCGAGCAACAGCGAACAGTGCCGCCTAAGTTTTTTTTAGCGAGGCTTCTTCGAAACCCGCATCCGTAGCTCCCTAGTAGAGCGGTTATAGATTAATTATAACATTGTCTGAATGTTTTGCTTGTGTCGTGTTTCCCCGATGTTCCCCAAAATCTGGTTGATTCATTAAGTTGCCGCCTTGAGTTTATTCGTGCCGCGCTGAGAACAACCGTCGAATTGTATATAAAACCAAAATGGTTACGGACTGGCAGACTTCGCTCGGTCTTGACAAACCCAGTCTGTAACCGGGGTCTTCTTTCCCAACTGGCAAGGCACAGGTGTACTTTGGTATCGTGATCCGAGGCACGTGACCCGAGGCCTGTGTCGAACCAGCCGGCGTTATAACCCCTGAGACGGCGGTGCTGTTAGTGACGCTGAATCTTCAACATTTGGCTGTCAAGAGTAGGGTGCGATTCCCTCTCCACGCCGATCCTTCAACAATATTGCTGTTATGTTGGTGTTAAATGTTGGGTTTAATGGAGACCACCATGGCTGTTATGTGGTTTTTTTTTAGATTTTAAAGGCTTTTTTTTTTTTGTCTTTTTTTCATTTACAGTGTGAGATAAAGCTGGCGCAGCCCCAGGTAGTCTATCAGAACCAGACTTGGGACGTGGGGGCAGGGGCGGTAGGGGCAGAGGCACTGTTGCAACTCCCGGAGGAAATAATGGAGGTAAGAGTTTTTAATTTTATTTTTTGGAATTCCAAATATGTATACATCCATATATTAAGGTTTCCTCAATAATAAACGTTTTCAATGCGTGCAACTTCACAAAGTTAATTTGCATGTTGTTGTTTTTTTTGTTGGGGTGACGTCACTTCCGGTTGTTCTTGCATGCGGCTGTGCAGGTCAAGATGAGCGTTTTGTTTGTTTGTTGTTTGTTTTGTGTATATTTTGAGATTTATCAGGGTTGTGTGGTTTTGTATATAAAGGTTGTAGTTGTTCACAGTTTTAGTGGGTATTTTTTGTTCGTTATTGAAACGAGCAGGGTGAGGCCTCGTGTTAAGTTTAGTGTTTGTCAGTTGGTCTTGGGAATATGGGGGGAAAAAGGGTATCGAGACCGAAGGAGAAAGGAAGAGGAGTTCGTAAGATGTGATAGATGCTCAATGTGGGCTGCATCAAGAATAGGGGAAGCAGAGGGTACTCACTGTTGTAGGAAATGAGGAAATAACCCACATGAGGATAGATAATTTGATATTGGCAGTGTGTGAGGCTACAGCCATAGCGATTGGAAGGACTGAGGTGTGGGAGATAGTTTGTGGAGGTGATGAGACTTAAATATGTGGATTCTTCATTCTGCAGGAAGGATTATTCTCCCCTGAGGACCGTTTTGAAATGGGACAGACAGACAGACAGCATAGCCCTTTATATATAACAAGGACAAATGTGTCCAAGAGCGCGTCCTAAAGGTTTGTCTTCACAGAAGAAGAAGAACAAGAAGAAAAAAGAAAAAAAAAACAACTTCCGATATTCGTCACGTGCCTGACGAGCCAATAGCGAGACCCGTCATGGGCGATCGTCGTCGTTCATGACGAGAAAATAGTGTATTTACGAAATTACAACACATTAAATGGAATAATCTTTAAATAGTAACGTGAACTTTTCGAAACTTTAAGAAATGTCCGAATATATTTAAAAGTTCATGATAGACGCTCTCAAAAGGCACCCTCAATGCGAGGATGTGTACAGGTGTTTAGTATTTAAGGAGATCCGGATCCTGTATATAAAAGAGCCGAGTCCTAAAGGTTTTGAAGCCACACTCGTCGTCTTAGAGCCACATCTCGCACGAGAACGCGGCTAAAAATTGATGATGGAATTGAAGCATCGATACTAAAGGATGTTTTGCTGTGATTCACCAATTTTTATAACCAAGTCATCCAAACTGTCATGAATAACTTTGTCTTTCTGTGATCAACAACTCCATTTCCCTCCACAGCCACCTCACAGAGTTGGAATTCGGTTATTACAACCAGGGTACGGTAGCTATGGCAACTATGGCGGGAGCTATGGTGGATATGGAAGCTACCCCAGTGGCTATGACTTACTCGTGCTATGGCTACGGTGGATATGGAGGCTACGGAGATTACAGCGGTATGTAATGCTCCGTTAGACATTTATCACAGCCGTACAGAACAAAGCCGTTGTCATAATTTATTTTTTTTTAATTATTATTTTTTGAACATTGTCGAACTCAAAGGGAGATGACGAAAGTCATAAAACGTGCCAATGCCGTTACAGTAACCACAGTATATTGACGCTCGGTCGCACTGCACCCGTGCCACCACTCCGTCAGCTTCCGGGTTCTATTTATTTTGCGTAAGATTTCATTCTCAACCGATGTCCATCGTTGTCGCCAGTTGGACAGCGCGGCACTTACGGCAAAGGCCCACGGCGTGGTGCAGTCCATCAGAGCAACTACAGACCTTATTAAATCTTCCTCGGTTCTCCACTTCATTTTCCATGTATGACCGAACCAAAACCCTCACTGTGCCGTTTTCTTACTACTTTGTTCCGGACGTCGGTCGTTTTTTCTAACTTTTATATCGTCTCGAGGTGAAGTTGAAGTACCTGTGAAAGTGAAATCTCAGCGTTTTGTACAAGATTTGTTTTGCAACGGATCGTTATATTTAAAAGAGTTCTTCACTTTGGTTAGGTTAGTTTGTGACAATTGCTGCAAATGCATACAGTGACTGGTGTCGTGTGTTTTTAGGTTAAAATGCTTTTTTTATTTTTAATTCCCCCCCCCCCAATCTTCAGATGAACCTTGTGAAAGAAATTTGACGCAAAAAACACCCAATGTTGCTAAAATTACTCGAATAATGATTTAAATGAAAGGTGCTGCCCAGATTTGGGGAGAAATTGAGTCTGTAGCATCCTGAGCATGTTCAAACGAATGGAAACCCCTCCCCAGGTGTATCGCATCACAGCTACCATCTTGACGTATCATGTACCTGGGTTGGTGCTTCCTCCTTCTGCTTCTGTATTCAGGTGTGTCTCTAAAGTGGACTTTTAGAAACGTCGTCGTTCATTCGGAACCTGACAAGGGCACTCATCTTGCTTTTTGCTTATGCCTGCAAAGGTGAAAGAGTATTCTAACACGAAGACGTTGCAATGTCGTTGTTGAAGACCGAGGTGAGTGGCCTGTATTACATCCGTTATTGAGGGTTCTCAACTTTAACCTTGAGCTCGACGAGTTAGGGGGTCGGGGGAAAAAAAATAAATCGATCAATCAAGTTGATGAAGTCTCTCGACTGATTTATGTTGTAAACCCACGCAGGCCGGTCTGAGTTGTGCAATCTTCGAATCCTGAACCTGTAGATTCTGCTGTCGATGTGAAAACGGTCCTGTGCTTTGCTTGGGCTTACCGGATTAAATGACAAAGCGAGGCAACCATTGGCGTAGCTCGAATTGTTTGCCTTGAATGTAAAATCAGGGAGTTAATATAGAGTTAAACTCCTCTGTCGGAATGGGATTAAAAACAAAAGAAGAAAAAAAAAGGCAAGACATAATTTTTTTAATTTTTTTTCTTCCTCCCTCCAGTTTGAGGCCATTAATACTTTCTCTATGGTACTGCGCATAAGGGCTTTCAAATTTCGAAATGTAATGAAATGTCGTTGTTACCAGATTAATGCCTCCCTTTCTGTTGTAATTCCTTGTAGGCTTGGGTAACATCGTGCATTGCAAGCATTGAGATGTGCAAAACTTTGGAAAGAAAAACAAACAAACTCGCATCACATAGTGTTTGTTGCAGTGCGAAGCATTCATTGTATGAATTGTTTTAAAAGAATGAATTTTTTTTTTTGCTCCTACTGCATTGCTTTTTCCATAACCCTTAACTTAACGTTCTGCCTCGCTGTCCTGCATGAAGCTTTGTTGTGATAATCTTTGCAGGAAGGCATGATGTGTACCGTTGGAGGATAAACTACCTGGATGAATGGATGTCTTTGTTGTAGAACCTCAACCCCACCCACCCCATCATAGATCAATATATTTGCTAACCACGCAAAGCTACTGTCGACAATCATCTTGTACAACACAACCGATCGTAACTTGATTTACTTTCTTGTGCATCAACATTCGGCTCAAGTTGGAGATTGTACACAAATCACCACACAGGAGAGATTTGCGGTCAAGATTGTACTTTTTTGAATGGGAATGCAAGGAGTTGCTATCTGGATAAAACATGTGCGTGCAACCATGTGTGGGTTCAGGTGAAACCAAATGGGCCAACCCAGATTACAACCCCATTTTGGTTTCGTTGCACTCTCGACCAATCGTAACTGTCTTGTAGCAGCAATAAAATTGTACACATTGTCTGTCGTTTAAAAGCGGCAGTCATCACGACGGTAGTTGCATCATTCCAGACTTTGAAATCTTGCGATTATTGTCGAGGGTTATTTTTTAACATTTGCTGATAGCATGCTGTATTTGGCACATTTGTTTTCGACATGAAATCTATAAATTGGAATTGATGATGGAAGTGCTCTGATTTAGTTATGATTGTTTCTTCCTGCAGTATTATTCTTATTATTAATATTATTATTTGTCATGTAAACGTAAATTCTGATTGCTGTTTTGCAATTGCCGTTTGTACAAGTGGACTTGAGATGGAACTGTACGCAACGTATATAAATTGCTAATTTGTAACAGCAGAAACAGCACAAAAAAAATAACTGAAGGGGTCTGACCATCTCTCGCTTGTGTGGTCCTACAGTTTGGTTACTCTTCGAATATACCAACACAACCTTCACCAATTTAACTTGGGGAAAGGGGGGTAAGGTGGAGGTGGAGGTGGAGTGAGGAGAATAATAATGGGACATACCCATCACCAGGGTGTTTTTTTTCTGGGTGGGAGAGGGGGATGCAGGGTGAAGAACGAACCACAGACAGCACATTCAAACTTTTTACAAGACCGACATCATGATAAATATAAAAATATACAATCAACCATCCATCCCTCCATCCCAAAACGACCATCCTAAAATGGGCTGTTTACTATACTATCTGCAAATTGCAATAGATACTCGAAGGACATTCGGTAGAGTGCATACCCCCGCCACGTAACGCCTGATCCACAAGAACATATCGGGCACAATACATTTTTTGAAATATCATGATGTACAGTACGATATCGTTTTTGCGATATCTCAATGGTGAAGAATCCCTTTAAAAATTAATAATTCTCAATCCAGATCCGGATCTTCACCAAATCGAATCAATTCGTCCTGGTCACACACCCAACCTGCCCACAAAATTTCAAAAACAAATTTTTTTAATTGTCATTGTATCTGTATGTGCTCCATCATTCTTGAGTCAGTGTTTCCGCATACCATAGCGGGCGAGGACAGAGGGGAAGGGACGGAGGGAAGTGCGTGAAATTTACCAGGGGTAAAGTAACTTTCCGGCTTCCCTGTATAATCGGTTCAGCCCGATCTCTCAATGGTGAAGAACCACTTTTTAAAAAAATTCTAGTTACACAAGAGAGAGATCAGACAGAAAGGGTG
>JAXMNL010000553.1:24820-44392 GCA_035128595.1 Eptatretus atami
ACACAGAGAGAGATATATATCCTCCTGGAATTCTTTTCAAAATGATGGTTTAATTATACAATCCTGGAATTCCATTTAATAATAATGGGTGTATTATTCAATCTGGATCCATATATTATAATGGGTTTTATTTATAACACCAATATATATTTAAAAAATAAATGGTTTATTTACCCTTACTAGAATTCCTTTCAACAATAAATCATTTATTGCACAATCCTGGAATTCCTTTTAACTTCACCTATTTAAAATAAATGGTTTTATTTTTACAAGCTGGAATTTATTTTAATAATGAATGGGATTAATTATACATACTGGAACATTCTATTTATCATAAATGGTTATTCACACACACACAATCCTGAATTCCTATAAATAATAAATGGAGATATTTAAACAATCTTGGAATTCTTTTGAATTACATGGGTTTTATTGATACAAATCCGCAGAATTCCTTTAATATTAAATGGCGTTATTTACACAATCCTGGAATTCCTTTAATAAAAAAATGGATTCATTCTATAATCACTGATTCCATTTTAATAATAAATGGGTTTATATATTCAAACTGCTGGAATCCTTTTAAGAATAAATGCCATTTATTTGCCCAATCCTGAATCCTTTTACTTCACTATTTAAAAAAATGGTTTTATCTTTACAGAGCTGGAATTTTTTAATAATCGAAAGGGAATTAATTATACAATCCTGGTACATTTATTTTAAATCATAAATCGGGTTTATTACAATCCCATGAATTCATTTAACTCTCACCTTCTTTACTAACTAAATGCGGCTCTCACTTATACACATGCTAGAATCTTTGAATCATAAATAGGTCTCACTCTACTACCATCCTGGAATTATTTTGAATAACAATCCGTATTATTTATACAATCCTGAATTCCTTTAATAATAAATGGCCTTCTATTCTAACCACCACTTACCAACCTCTAACTTCCTTTTAATCATAAATGGGTTATTTATATATCCTAGAATTCTTTTCAAATGAATGGGTTTAATTATACAATCTGGAATTCCATTTAATAATAATGGGTCTTATTTATTCAAATCCTGGAATTCCTTTTCAATAAAAATGGTTATTTATACACATCCTGTAAACTTGTTAAAAAATAAATGGGGTTATTTACAACCTACTAGAATTCCTTTCAACAATAAACTATCTTTTACTACAATCTGGAATTCTATTAATCATAAAGGGTTTATCACACAATCTGGAATTCCTATAAATAATAAATGGAAATATTTAACATACATATAGATCTTTTGCACAACTCAACAACTAGGGTTTATTGATACAATCCGCAATTCCTTTTAATTATAAATGGCTTTTAAATACACACAATCCCTGTGAATTCTTTTTAATAAAAATGGATTCATTTCTATAATCCTGGATTCCTTTTCATTAATAAAATGGGTTTATATATTCAATGCGGGAATTCCTTTAAGAATAATGAGTTATGATACAATCCTGGAATTCCTTTTTTTCTTTCCTTTTGTAATAAATGGTTAATTTTAAACAGTCCCGGATTATTTGACTTAAAACTTTTATAATAAAATGGGTATATAATTTACAAGCTGGAAATTCCTTTAATAATAAATGGGTTTATTTTATACAATCCTGGATTCTTTCTCTAATAATGGGTTTTATTTATGCAATACTGAATTCCTTTGAATAATACAATGGATTTATTTACACAATCCTGTAATTCCTTTGAAAAGATTAAGTGTATTTATTTGTATACAATCCTGGAATTCTTTCACATTTTCCGCCCTTTTTATAAGTAAATAGTGTTAATATAATCCTGGAATCCTTTTCAAAATGAATGGGTTTTAAATTATACAATCCTGGAATTCCATTTAATAATAATGGGTTTATTTATTCAACTGGAATTCCTTTCATAACAAATGGGTTTATTTATACAATCCTGAAATATCTTTTAAAAAATATAATGGGTTATTTGACAAAACCTTACTAGAATTCCTTTCGAACAATAAATGCAATTAATTTGCACAATCCTGGAATTCCTTTTAAACTTCAACTATTTAAAATAAATGGTTTTAATCTTTACAAGCCTGAATTTATGTTAATAATGAATTGGATTAAATTAATACAATCTGGAATTCTATTTAATCATAAATGGGTTTAATTCACGCAATCCTGGATCCTATAAAATTAAATGGAAGATATTTAAACCAATCTTGGAATTCTTTTTGACTAATAAATGGTTTATTGATACAATCTCGAATTCCTTTAATAATTAAATGCTTCTATTACACATCTGGAATTCCTTTAAATAAAAAATGGATTCATTTTAGAATCCTGGATTCCTTTTATTATATTCAATGCTGGAATTCTTTTAAGATAATGGCATTTATTTTGACAAATCCTTGGAATTCCTTTTACTTCAACCTATTTAAAATAACTGGTCTTTAATCTTTTACAAGCTGGAAGTTTATTTTAATAATGATGGGATTATTTACCAATCCATGGAATTCTATTTTATCATAAAATGGGTTATTCACAACAATGCCTGTACTTCCTTTTAAACAAAATGGATATATTTTTACATTCCTGGAATTTCATAAACTATAAAAAGGCTTCATTTACACACCTGGGGGAAAAATTCCTTTTAACAATAAATGGATTTATTTATCAAATCCTGTAATTCCATTGAAGATAACCTGTATTTATATATGCAATCCACTGGAAGTACCTTTTCAGAATAATGGGTTTATTTATACAATCCTATTCCTTTGACATCCCTTTTTCATAATAAAAAGGTTTATTTTTACAATCCTGGAATCCTTAAAAACTTTAAGTGGGTTTATGTATATCAATCGTGGAAATTCCTTTAATAATAAATGGATTTATTTGCTACAATCCTGGAATGCTTTTATAAAATGGGTTTATTTATACAATGGTGGAATTCCATTTAATAATGAATGGTTTCTTTAATACAACCTGGAATTCTATTAATCATAAATGGTTTATTCACACATACTAGGAATACCTTTTTTTCATAATAAATGGATATATGTTATACAATCCTGGAATTCTTTTAATGATAAATTGATTTATTTATGCAATCCAGTAATTCCTTCTGAATAATAACTGTATTTATTTAATAACAATCCTGAATTCCTTTAACTAATAAATGCGTTCATTTGAGTACAATCCTGGAATTCCTAATTTATCATAAATGGGGTTTATTTACAACAATCCTGAATTCCTATAAATAATAAATGGGAATATGTAAACCTCTGGATTCCTTTGAATAATAAATGGGTTTATTTATGCATCCTTGAATTCCTTTTACTTCTCCTTTTTTAGAATAAATGAGTTTTGTTATACATCCGGAATTCCTTTAAATACGACCATGGCTTTATTTATCCAATCCTGGAATTCCTTTTTATAATAAATGCCGTTCTCTGATCCAATCCTATAAATTCCATTTAAGAACAAATGGGTTTTAAAATTTATGCAATCCTGGAATTCCTTTAACAACATCTCGTTTTATAAAATAAATGTATTTATTTTATACAATCCTGGAATTCCTTTTAATCATAAATGGGTATATTTATGCAATCCTTGAATCCTTTTTAATCAGTAAATGGTTGATTTTTAACGATCTCTAATTCCTTTTAAGAATAAATGGGGTTATTTGTGCAATGCCTGGAATTCATTTAATAATAAAGGGTTTATAACAATCCTAGAATTCCTTTTAATAATAAATGGTTATATTTTTCAATGTGGAATTCCTTTATATAATAAATGGGTTTCTTTATACAATCCTGGACTCCTTTCAACTAATAAATGCATTCATTACACAAATCCTGCAATTCCTATAAATAATAAATGGAAATATTTAAACAATCTTGGAATTTCCTTGAATAAATAAATGGGTTTATGATAACACAATCCGAGCATTCCTTTTAATATTAAATGGTTTATTACCCAATTCCTGGAATTCCTTTTAATAATAATAGGTTTCTTCTATAACATACTGGAATCCTTTTAATAATAAATGTGATAATTATTTATGCAATGCTGGAATTCTTTCAAGAATAAATGGGTTTATTTATACAATCCTGGAAATTCTTTTTACTTCACCTTTTTTAAATAAATGGTTTTATCTTTACAAGCTGGAATTCCTTTTAATAATGAATGGAATTATTTAGTACAACCTGGAATCTTTCTAATTCATAAATGGGTTATTCATCAAATCCTGGAATTCGTTTTAATAATAAATGGATTATATTATTACAATCCTGGGAATTCCTTTAATATTAAATGGGTTTCATTTACACATCGCTAGAATTCCATTTAACATAAATGGATTTATTATTAACACAATCTGTAATTCCTTTGGAAGAATATGTATATTATTTACCAATCCTGGAATTCCTTCAGTAATAAATGGGTTTTTATACAATCCTAATTCCCTTGATATATTCTCCTATTAGTAAAAGGGTTTTTTATAGCAACTAATTCCTTTGGTCCCTTTTATAAAAAGTTTTATTATCTGATCCTTTAAATATAATTAGTTTATTTACACATTATATTTGGCATTCCTTTAATATATAATTGTTTATTTATGACAATCCGAATTCTTCAAAATAAATGGGTTTTATTTATACAATCTGGAATTCCTTTTAAGAATAAATGGGTTTATTTATCAATCCTGGAATTTCTTTTTCTTTTGATAATAAAAATGGTTTATTTATACAATCCTGGAATCCTTTGACTTCACTTTTTTAATAAAAGGGTTTATTTACAAATCGGAATCCTTTGAGTTCCCTTTTATAATAAATGGATTTATTTATGCAATCCGGTAATTCCTTTGAATAATAATGTATTTATTTAATACAATCCTGGAATTCCTTTTAAATAAATGGGGTTTATTTATACAATCCTGGAATTCTTTTTCTTTTCCTTTCTAATAATAGAAAGGGTTTATTTGACAATCACTGGAATTCCTTTAATTCCTTTTAATAATAATAGGCTTATTATACAATCTGGAATTCCTTTCATTATTTTAATAATGATGGGTTAATTTATCAATACTGGAATTCCTTTAAATATAATGAGTTTATTCACACAATACTGATTTTATTTCATAAATAAATGGTTTATTTACACCAATCCTGTAATCCTTTTGAAGAATACTGTATATTTTATACAATCTGGAATTCTGTTTAATAATGGTTCTTTTATCATCCTATAATTCCATTGAAGAACAAATGGGTTTATTATGCATCCTGGAATTCCTTTACTTTCTCCTTTTATAATAAATGGGTTATTTTATACAATCCTCTAATTCCTTTTAATAATAAATGGGTTTCTTTTGTGCAATTCATGGAATTTTCTTTTAATAATAAATGGTGTTATACAATCCTGGAATTCCTTTTTATAATAAATGGTTATATTTTTCAATGTGGAAATCCTTTTTATAATAAATGGGTGTATTTATACAATCCTGGAATTCCATTTCCTTCACCATTTTATAAAAAATGGGTTTATTTATATACAATGCTGGAATTCCTTTGAATAATAATATGGTTATTTGTGCAATCCCTTGGGAATTCGTTTTCTTATAATAATGGGTTTATTTATACAATCCTATAATATTCTTTTAATAATAAATGTATTATTTATACATCCGTGGAATTCCTTTTTATAATAAAGGGTTTATTTATCCAATCCTATAATTCCATTTAAGAAGAAAATGTGTTTATTTATGCAATCCTGATTCCTTTTACTTCTCCTTTTATAATAAATGACTTTATTTATACATCCAACATTCCTTTAAATCAGAATGGTATTATATTTCCAATCCTGGAATTCTTTTTTATAATAAATGGTTTCTTTATCAATCCTATAATTCCATTTAAGAACAAATGGTTTATTTATGCATCCTGGAATTCCTTTTACCTTCCGTTTTATAATAAATGTGTTTATTATATCAATCCTGGAATTCTTTTAATCATAAAATGGGTATATTTTATGCAATCTTTGAATTCCTTTTTATAATAAAATGGGTTGATTATACGCAATCCTCTAATTCCTTTTAAGAAAAATGGTGATTATACCAATCCTGAATTCCTTTTACGTAATAAATGGTATATTTATCAAATGGTGGAATTCCTTTTTATAATAAATGGGTTTATTTATACAATCTGGAATCGTTCAACTAATAAATGAATCAGTTTACACAATCCTGGAATTCCGAAAATATAATACAATGAAATATTTAACAATCCTTGGAATTCCTTTGATAACTTAATTGGGTTATTATAGCAATCCCTGGATTCCTTTTAATATTAAATGGCTTTATTTACACATCCTGGAATTCCTTTAATAATAAATGGTTTTATTTTACAATCTATGGATTCTTTAAATAAATATGGGTTATATATTCAATGCTGGAATTCCTTTTAAGAATAATGTTGTATTTGCAACAATCCTGGAAATCCTTTTCTTATTAAAATAAATGTTTTATCTTTACACAATGCTGAGAATTATTTTAATAATGAATCGGGATATTATACAATCCTGGAATTCCTATTTTATATAATGGGTTATCACACAATCACTGAATTCCTTTTAATAATAATGGCTTTATTTTTACATTCTGGAATTTCATTATATTAAAAAATGGTTCATTTGACACCATCCTGGAATTCCTTTTAACATATAAATGGATTTTATTTATACAATCCTGTAATTCATTTAAAGAATCCTGTATTTTATTTATGCAATCCTGGAATCCTTTCAGAAAAATGGGTTACTTTTTATACAATCCTTTTAATTCCTTTGACATCCCTTTTATAATAAAAGTTTATTTTACAATCATGGAATTCCTTTAATATTAACTGGGTTTTATTCACACAATCCTGAATTCCTTTTCATAATAAATGGATATATTTATACAATCCTGGAATTTCTTTTTATTAATAGATTGATTTTATTTATGCAATCCTGGAATTCCTTTGAATTAATAACTTAATTTATTTATAAGCAACCTGGAATTCCTTTATAATAAATGGTTTATTATACAATCTCAATTCCTTTTAATAAATAAATTGGTTTATTTATACATCTATAATTCATTTAAAAGAATAAATGAGTTTATTGATACAATCTGGAATTCCTTTTATCTTTTCTTTTATAATAAATGGGTTTATTTAAAACATCTGGAATTCCTTTGACTTTACCTTTTATCATAAAGGTTTATTTAACAATGCTGGAATTCCTTTGAAAAAAAAAATGGAGTTTATTATCAAACTGAGGAATTCTTTCTTCTAATAAATGGGTTTATTTATGCAATACGTGGACATTCCTTTGCAAAATGAAATGGATTTATTTACACAATGCCTGAAGCTTGAAAATAAGTGTATTTGTATATTTATACATATCCTGGATTCCTTTTACTTCGCCCTTTAATTAAATAAATTGGTTATTTATATAATTGCTGGAATTCCTTTTCAAAGTGAAGGTTTATTATACAATCCTTGGAATTCCATTTAATATATGGGTTTATTTTCAATCCTGGAATTCTTTTCTAAGCAAATGGGGTTTATTTATACATCTGTAACTTTTAAAAAAATAAATGGGTTTTATTACACTTACTAGAATCCTTTAAATCAATTAAGGATTTATTTCTACATCTTGGAATTCTTTAATACCTGAAATGGTATATTCAACACAGATCTGGAATTCCTTAATAATAAATGAATATTAACAAACTCTTGGATTTCCCTTTCGAAATAATGTATGAACATAGGGAATTCTTATTTTAGGTTATACAATCCTTGGCTATTAAAAACAATAATTTAAGGTATTAAATGTGATTTATTTACACTCCTGGAATTCCTTTTTATTGATTCAATAACCCAATTGTATATTTCATAAGATGGTTAGATTTTATTTTACAATCCTGGATTTCTTTATAATAATAAATGGGTTTATATAATCAATGCTGGAATTCCTTTAAGAAATAAAATGTCATTTATTTGCAAACCTGGACATTCCTGTTTACTTCACCTATTTAAAATAAATGGTTTTATCTTTACAAGCTGGAATATATTTTTAATAAGAATGGGATTTTTATACAATCCTGGAATTCTATTTATCATAAATGGGTTTATTCACACAATCCTGGAAGTCCTTTTAATAAAAATGGCAATATTTTTACATCCTCGATCAATTAAATATTAAAAGGTTGGGTTCACCATCCTGGAATTTCTCTTTAAACATAAATGGGATTTTTTAATAAATCCTGTAATTCCATTGAAGATAACTGTATTTATATATGCAATCTGGAAGTTCCTTTTCAGAATAAATGGTTTTAATTTATATCAATCCTTTAATTCCTTTTGAACATCCCTTTTCAATAATAAAAGTTTATTTTTAACAATCCTGGAATCCTTTAAATAATAATGGATTTATTTTACAATTCTGGAATTCCTTTTAAAGAAAAAAATGGGTTTTTATACAATGGTGGAATCTTTAATAATGAATGGGTTTCTTTATAAATCCCTGGAATCCTATTTAATCATAAATGGGTTAATTCCACATTCCTGGAATTCCTATTTCATAATAAATGGATAGTATTTATACAATCCTGGAATTCTTTTTAATAAAAATTGATTTATTTAATGCATCCAGTAATTCCCTTTGAATAATAACTATTATTTATACAAATCCTGGAATTCCTTTAATAACAACATGCAATCTCATTTATACCATACTGGATTCTATTTCATACATAAATGGGTTTCTTTTACACACTCCTGGAATTACTTAATATAAATGGAAATATTACAACAACTGCGAATTCCTTTGAATATATAAATGGGTTATTTATACATCTGGAATTCCTTTAAATCAGAAATGGCTTTTATTATACAATGCTGGAATTCTTTTTATAAATGGGTACTTTATCCAATCCTATAATTGACTTTTAAGAACAAATGGATTTATTTTAGGCCAATCCTGGAAATTCCTTTTACTTCTCCCGTTTTTAATAAATGGTTTTATCTTTACAACTGCGAATTCCTCTAATAGTGAATGGAATTATTTATGCAATGTTTGGAATTCCTTCAAGAAAAATGGGTTATTTATACAATCCTGAACTCTCCTTTTAATAATAAATGGGGTTTATTTGTGGCAATCCTGGAATTCCTTTTCATAATAAATCGGGTTTGGTGTACAAATCCTGGAATTCTTTTTATAAAAATGGGTTTATTTATAACAATCTATAATTCTTTTAAAATAATTATTTTATTTATACAGATCCTGGAAATCTATTTATAATAATGGGTTTATTATACATCCTATCATTCCTTTTAATAATAAAATTGGTTTTATTTATACATACGGAATGCATAAATCAGAAATGCTTTCTTTTATCTAATCCTGGAAATTCTTTTTATAATAAATGGGTTTCTTTATCTAATCTATAATTCCATTTAAGAACAATGGCTTTATTTTATGCCTAAAGGTATCTACTAGTTAACCTAATTAATGCTATAAAAAAATTATGCCTTAAACTATCTCACTACTAAAAGTAAGTATATCTATATACTCAATTAATTACTAAAAAATAAAATACTACTATAACTATAGAATACTATATAGTACTAATTAAGCACCTATAGCTATCGCGTCTACTATATAACTAAACCGGCATTTCTTTACTTCTCCATTTATAATAAATGTGTTTATTCATACAATCCTGGAATTCCTTTAAATCATAAATGGGTATATTTTCGCAATCCTTGAATTCCTTTTTATAATAAATGGTTGATTTATACAATCTGGAATTCCTTTCAATAAAAATGCGTTCATTTATACAATCCTGGAATCTCACTTTTTCATACATAAATGGTTTATTATACAATCATATAATTACTTTTCATTAATAAATGTATTTATTTATACAATCTCGGGATGCCTTTTAAAATAAATGGTTTATTTATACAATCCTATAAATCCTTTTAATAATAAATGGGTTTATTGTACATCCTGGAATTGCTTTTCTATAAATTGGTTTATTTATCCAATCCTATAATTCATTTCAGAACATGGATTTATTTATACATCCTGGATTCTTTATAAATAATGGGTTATTTATACAATGCCTCTAAAATTCCTTTGAATAATAATGGGTTTATTTTGTGCAATACGGGAATTCTTTTACTTCTCCTTTTTATAATGAATGAGTTTATTGAACAAGACGCCTGGAATTCCTTAAAATCAGAAATGGCATTATTTATACAATCCTGGAATTACCTTTTTATAATCAACGGGGTTTTCTTTGTCAATCCTATAATCCCATTACAACAATGGGTATATTTATGCAATCTGGATTCCTTTTATTCTCCGTTATATAAATAATGGTTGATTATACAAATCCTTCTAATTCTTTTTATAATAATGGTTTCTTTGTGCATTCTGGAATTCCTTTTAATAATATAAATGGGTTTTATACAATCTGGGAATTCCTTTTAATAATAAACTGGTTATATTTTTCAATCGGAAAATTCCTTTTTAATAATAAATGGGTTTATTTCTTCAATCATGGAATTCCATTTACTTCACCTTTTTATGATAAATGGGTTTATTTTATACAATGCTGGAATTCCTTTGAATAATAAATAGTTTAATTTGTGCAAATCCTGGATTCCTTTTATAATATGGGTTTTTATTTATTCAATGCTGGGACTTCCTTTGAATAATAATAGGTCTTATTTGGCAATCCTAGGAATTCCTTTTTATATAAAATGGGTTTTATTTATACAATCCCATCATTCCTTTTAATATAAATTGGGTTTATTTGTGCAATCTGGATCCTTTTTATAAAAAGGGGTTTTTTATCCACACATAATCCATTTCAAGAAGAAATGTGTTTATTTGGAATCCTGAATTCCTTTACTTGCTCCTTTATGCATAAATGAGTTTTTATACATCCCAATTCCTTTAAATCAGAACTGGTTTATTTTATCGCAATCCGGAATCTTTTATAAAATGGGTTTCTTTTATCCAATCCTATATTCCATCTTAAGAACAAATGGGTTTCATTTATGCAACCTGGAATCCTTTTAACACATCTGTTGTTTTATAATAAATTGTGTTTTATTTATACAATCCTGATTCCTTTTAACATAAATGGGAAATTTCTGCATCTGAATTCTTTTTTTAAATATAAAAATGGGTTTATTTAATACAATGCCTGGAATTCCTTTCCATTTCTCCTTTTTTAAGGAAAGGGGTTTATTTATACAATCCTGAATTCGCTTTGACATCCCCTTTCTATAACAAAAGTTTATTCTTTACAATCCTGGAATTCCTTTAAATATAATCAGTTTATTTACAAATAACTGGCATTCTTAATTATAATTGATTTTATTTTCACAATTCCTGTAATTCCTTTCAAGAATAAAATGGGTTTTCATCTAATACATCCTGGAATTCCTTTTAAGAATAAATGGGTTTATTTATATCAATCGTGGAATTCTTTTTCTTTTTCTAATAAATTGTGTTTATTTATACAATCCTGGAATTCCATGACTTCTACTTTTTTAGTAAAAGGGTTTATTACACAATGCGTTGAATTCCTTTTGACGTTCCTTTAACGAATAAATGTTTATTTATACAATCCTGGAATTCTTTCTTAAATAAATGGGTTGATTTATACAATCCATAGGGGGGTGGGTTCTTTCTTAAAATAAATGGGTTGATTTCATACAATGCGAGAATTACTTTAAAATAAAAATGGGTTTATTACTAATGTGGAATTCTATTAATAATTAGATGGATTTAATTTATGCAATCCAGTAATTCCCTTGAATAATAACTGTATTTATTTATACAATCCTGGAATTCCTTTTAAGAATAAAAGAGTTTATTTATACAATCCTGGAATTCCTTTTTCTTTTCCTTTCTATAATGAAAGGGGTTATTTCTATAATACTGGAATTCCTTTAATTCCCCTTGTATAAATAAACCTATTGTTATTAAAATACTGGAATTCCTTTTACTTCCCCCTTTTAAAAATAAATGGATTTATTTATACAATACTGGAATTCCTTTTACTTCCCCCTTTTAAAAATAAATGGGTTTATTTACACATTCCTGGAATTTTTGTTTTTTATAATAAATTAGTTTATTTATACAATGCTAGAATTCCTTTAAATAATAAATCGGTTTATTTATACAATCCTGGAATTCTTTTTAATAATAAATGTATTTATTTATACAATCCTGGAATTCTTTTTAATATTAAATGTATTTATTTATACAATCCTGGAATTCCTTTTAATAATAAATGGGTTTACTTTTTTTTAAATCCTTGAATTCTTCCGACATCCCCTTTTCATAACAAAATAGTGTATTTTTACAATCCTGGCATTACTTTGATTTCCCCTTTAATAATAATAGGTTTATTTATACAATACTGGAATACCTTTGATTTTCCCCTTTTAATAATAAATGTAATTATTTATGCAATGCTGGAATTCCTTTCAAGAATAAATGGGTTTATTTATACAATCCTGAAATTCTTTTTACTTCACCAATTTATAATAAATGGTTTTATCTTTACAAGCTGGAATTCCTTTTAATAATGAATGGGATTATTTGTACAATCCTGGAATTCTATTTAATCATAAATGGGTATATTCACACAATCCTGGAATTCGTTTTAATAATAAATGGAAATATTTATACAATCCTGGAATTCCTTTAAATATTAAATGGGTTTATTTACACAATACTGGAATTCCTATTCATCATAAATGGATTTATTTACACAATCCTGAAATTCCTTTGAAGAATAACTGTATTTATTTATACAATCCTGGAATTCCTTGTTATAATAAATGGGTTTCTTTATCCAATCCTATAATTCCATTGAAGAACAAATGGGTTACTTATGAATCCTGGAATTCTTTTACTTCTCTCGTTTATAATAAATGAGGTTATTTATACAGTCCCTAATTCCTTGTTACATATAAATGGGGTTTCTTTGTGCAAATTTTGGAAGTTCCTTTTTAATAATAAATGGGGTTATTACATCCTGAATCCTTTTTGATAATAATGGGTTTATTATATACAATCTGGAAGTCCATTTCCTTACACCTTTTTTATAATAAAATGCGGTTATATTTATTCAATGCTGGGATTTCCTTTGAATAATAATAGGTTTATTTGTGCAAATCCTGGAATTTCCTTTATATAAATGGGCTGTATTTATACAACCTATAATTCCTTTTAATAATAAATGGGTTTACTTGTGGCAGTGCCCATAATTCCTTTTTATCATAAATGGGGTTTATTTTATACAATCCTTCATCTCCTTTTCAAAGTAAATGGGTTTATTTGTGAATCCGTGGAATTCCTCTTTAATAATAAGGGGTTTAGTTTATCCATCTATAATTCTATTACAAGCAGAAATGTGTTTATTTATTGCAATCCTGGAATTCCTTCTTACTTCTTTTATATAATAAATGAGTTGATTTTATATTCCCGGAATTTTCCTTTAAATAGAAAGGCTATTAAATGTTATCCAATCCTGGAATTCCTTTTTTAATAATGGGTTCGTTTATCCAATCCTATATTCCTTTAAGAACAATGGGTTTCAATTATGCATCCTGGAATGCCTTTTACACTTCTTCCGTTTATAATAAATGTGTTTATTTATACAATCCTGGAATCTTTTCAATACTAAATGGGTAATTTAATGCATCCTTTGAAATCCTTTTAATCAAATGGGTTAAGTTATAACAATCTCGAATTCTTTATAAAAAATGGGGTTAATTTGTGCAATCCTGGAATTCCTTTTATCATAAAATGGCCGTTATACAATCCAATAGAATTCCTTTTAATAAAAAATGGTTCTATCATGTTTTCATGTTGGAAACTTCATTTTATTAATACATGGGTTTAATTTATACATCCTGGAATTCCTTTATCAACAATAAATCGCGTTCATTATATACAATCTCTCGAATTTATGTTCATCATTAAATGGGTTTATTTACACAATCCGGAATTCTATTAAATAATAAATGGAAGATATTTAAAACAATCTTGGAATTCTTTGAATAATAATATGGTTTTATTGTGCAATCCTGGATTCCTTTTTTATATAAATGGGTTGTACTTTATCAATCCTAATATATCCATTTCAGAAGAATGTGTGTTTATTTTGCAATCCTAGAACTCCTTTAATTCTCCTCTTTTACGAATAAATGATTTATTTTACATCCGGAATCCTTTAAATCAGAAATGGCTTTAATATTATCCAATCACTGGAATTCCTGTTTTATAATAATGGGGTTTCTTTTTCTTATCTATAAATTCCAATTTGAAGACACAAATGGCTTTGTTATGGCAATCCTGGAATTCCTTTTACTCTCCATTTTAAATAAATGTGCTATATTTATACAATCTGGAATTCCTTTTAATATAAATGGTTATTTATGCAATCCTTGAATAATCCTTTTTCTTATAATGGGTTGAATTTATACAATCCTCTGATTCCATTTAGAAACAAATGGGTTGCTATTTATGCAATCCTGGAATTCCTTTTACCACGTCTCTGTTTTATAATACATGTGTTTATTTATACATCTGGGAATTCCCTTTTAATCATTAAACTGGGTAATTTCTGCGAATCCTTGAATTCCTTTTCTATAATAAATGGGTTCTATTTATTACAATCCGGAAATCACTTTCAGTTTTCTGCTTTTTGTAGGAAAGGGTTCATTTTATTACATCCTTGACATTCCTTTGACATCCCCTTTTCTAATAAAAGTTTATCTTACAACCGAAATTCCTTTAAATATTACATCGGTTTATATGACACAACTGCATTCCTTTTAATTATAATGATTTTATTTTCACAATTCTGTAATTACTTTCAAGATGAAATGGGGCTTTATACTATACAATCTGCGATTCCTTTTACAGAATAAATGGCGTATCTATTATTATAATCGTTGAATTCCTTTTCTTTTTCTCAATAAATGGGTTTATTTATAACAATCTGGGAATTCCTTTGAACTTCTACTTTTTTAGTTAAAGGTTTATTTAACAATGCTTGAATTCGTTGACGTTCCCTTTAAAACTAAATGGAGTTTACTTATACGAATCCTGGGAATCTTTCTTAAAATAGAATGTGTTAGATTTATAACAATGCGAGAATACTACTTTAATTAATAAATGGGTTTATTTACATATCGTGGATTATTTTTAACCCAGCTGTGTTGCGCCAGTGGTTAGCGGCAGCGGCTTGGGATCCAAAGGTCCTGGAGTCAAAGCCCCGTTTGCGCCACGGAATGAACTACACCAGAGAGTGGACTCAGGTCTGTCATCCTTCCGAGGTCGGCGAAGTGCAGTAACAGTATACTGGCCAGTGGCATATTACCCGCGTTAGAATAAGGTGTACAGATCCCTGTGTCGTAAGAGGGACCAGGGTTGCGTCAGGAAGGCATCGGGTAAAAGCTGTGGACCAAATCATGATGCGGATTCAATAACGGATGATCCGCTGTGGCGACCCCCTAACGGGAGCAGCCAAAAGAAGAAGAGATTTACAATAATCGTGAGTTTTATTATAATAGATGGATTTATTTATGCAATCCATAATTTTCCCTTGTAATAACTGTATTTATTTATACAATCCTGGGAATACCTATTTAAGAATAAAGATTTAGTTTCATAATCCTTGGAATTCCTTTATTCGTTTTCCTTTCTATAATGAAGGGTTTATTTCGATAATTACTGGAATTCCTTTAATTTCCCTTGCTATATAAATAACCTATGTTATTAAAATATGGAATTTCCTTTTACTTCCCCATTTTAAAATATAAATGGATTTATTATATACAATAACTGGAATTCTTTTACTTCCCCTTTTAAAAATAAATGGGTTTATGTTACACATTACCTGAATTTTGTTTTTTATAATAATGACGTGTAATTTATACAATGGCTAGAATTCCGTTTAAATAATTCAAATCGGTTTATTTATACCATCTGAATTCTATTTAATAATAAAGTAATTTATTATATAACAATCTGGAAATTCTTTTTCAATAATAAAATGTATTTAATTTATACAATCTGGAATTAACCTTTTAATAATAAATGGGGTTTATTTTGCAATCTTATAATTCTTTTAATAAGAAACGGGGTTATTTATACCAATCCTCATAATTCATTAAGATAAATGGAGTCATTGATACAATCCTAGGAATTTCTTTTAATATACTGGGTTTATTTATTACATACTGGACATTCTGTTTTATTTTTTAATAATAAATGAGCTATATTTCTTACAAGTGCTGGATTCCTTATTAAATACATAAATGCGGTTCTATTATACAAATCATTGAATCACTTTACAATAATGGGTATTTATACGATCCATATTTCCTCTTTCATAATAAATGGAATTCTATTTGTGCAAGATCCATGGATTCTTTTATAATAATTGGTTTATACAATCATGGTATTTCTTTTCAATAATAAAATGGTTCTATTTTTCATTGCCTGGAATTCTGTTTATAATAAATGGGTTTATTCTAATGAACAATACTGGAATTCCTAGTTTACTTCCCCCGTTGTTAAAAATTAACTGGGTTTATTTACACATTCTGGAATTCTTGTTTTTTATAATAAATGAGTCTTATTTCTTATTACTCAATGCTAGAATTCTTTAAATAATAAATGGTTTATTTGTAATAAAACATCCTGGAATTCTTTTAATAATGTCAAATGATTTTATTTATGCAATCCTGGAATCCTCTTTTAAGATAAATGGAGATTTATTTCAGCAGATCCTATTAATTCCTTTTAATAATAAAATGGGGTATGATTATATACATCCTATATTCCATCTTAAGCAATAAATGAGAGTATTGATACAATCTTGGCCATCTCGTTAATAAGTAAATGCGTTTTTGTATACAATACTGGAATTACTATTTTTTTTTTGATAATAATGAGGTTTATATATCTACCAAATGCTCGAATTGCTCTTAAATATATGGGCATGTAATTTATAAAATCAGTGAGAATTCTTTTATATGGTGGGGGAGAATTAGTTAGGAAGGTACTTGGTTGTGACACTCTGACAGAGGAGGAAGATAAGAGGATTAGAGTGGCATGGAACGAGGAAGTACAGGAGGTTAAGAAGAAGGGTTGGCGAACAGGAAGCTTGGATAGTAGAGAGAATGAGAAAGTGGGCAGGAGTACAAGGAGTGCGGCAAAGGCAAAAGGAGGTGGCAGGCCAAGAAAAGCGATATGACGAGCTGTATTGAGAAGTTGGATAAGAAGAAGGGAAACTTTTATAGCCGACTTGGCAGACGAGGGACGAGCCTGGGCAAGGATGTGCTGGACGTCTCGGTGTAAAAGATGCAAATGAGGAATGTGCTGTACGAAGCACTGAAGAGCGTGTGTGTTGAGATGTGGATGGAGTACTCTTGAGGAGCTGAATGAATGAAGAAAATGAGACGAGAGACAAGGTTGAAGAGGTCGAGTATGTGATCTGAAGTGGGGTGGATCGTCAAGATGACCAGTGAGGTGCTATGACGAGGATGAGAGTGCGACAAGGCGGTTGCCCTTATGGTTATACAGTAGGAGGCATGCAAGGCTTTAGGAGAGATGCCAGTGGGTGTTAACAGATTGTTTATAAACCATCTTGGAAAGTGACGAGGATGCCGAGAGGAGGGGATTAAGTGTACTGGTTCGATTTTCAAGAACCAGGGTGATGTGCAGAGCTGGTATTGGATTCAAGAGGGTAAAGTAATATAACCCCACACATGAGATTGTGGGAAGAGTAGTGGAAGCCATAGGTTGAGAGGAGACGGTGAATGATTTGTGAGCACGCCAATATGGGCTTTATGGCCAGGGAAGAGCACCACTGATTGCGATGTTTGCTGTTGAGATGTTGATGGAGAAGTATCGCGGAGGCCCAAGAAGGAGCTCTACACTTTGTGTGATTTGTCGGAATTATGAGACGAAAGCTTATGACAGCGGTGCACGACGAGGAGTTTTTGGAATTGTAATGGAGGACAAGTCGGTGAGTGTGTGCAGAAGATAAAATGTGAGGATCCGTGCAGGAATATGTATGAGGACCAATGTGCACAGCGCGTGAGGTGGCGGTAGGAATGACGAGACCGGTTTAAGGAAGTAAAGTGGCGATTGCACACCAAGAGATCGACATTGAGCCACTTTCCCTCGTTTGCAATGGTGCTGATGGCACAGGTGGACGGACGAGATCAGGACTGGTAGGTCTCCATGCACTATGATTGTTCGCGGAATGACATCATGATCTGTCCTAGGAGAGTAGCGGAGGCAGGCTGAGGCGAGCTCGACGAGGTGGAGGTACGCAGGGAGGAGAAGCGGGATGATAGTCAGTCCGGAGTTAAGACGGAGTACATGTGCGAGTAAAATAGAGGGCGGTTGGTTGGTATGGTAGCGGTTGCAAGGAGTTGAGGTGGGGTAGCGTGGAATGGGTTTAAATACTATGATGCAACTGTCCAACAGTAGGAGCAGAGTGATGGGAGAGACAGTGAAAAGATGAGTGCAGGCAGGATGGGTGGTTGGAGAAGAGTTGCAGGAATGTGATTTGTGACAGAAGGGTAGCGCAAGAGTGCAAGGGAAAGTATATAAGACGCTAGTGAGACCAGCTCTGTCTGTATGGTTTGGAAGGCCGTGGCGCTAACAAAACGACAGGAAGCGGAGCTGGAGGTGCAGAGTTAAAGATGCTGCGGATTCTCGTTGGGCAGTGACGAGGATGGACAGGATAAGGAATGAGTATATTGAGGGAAGCGAGGTAGGACGGTTTGGAGACAAGTGAAGAGGCGAGATTGAGATGGTTTGACATTGCACAGGAGGGAAGCGGAAGTATATCGGAGGAAGGATGTTAGATGGAGCTGCCAGCGGAGGAGAGAAGAGCCAAGAAGAGGTTCATGGATGCGGTGAGGGTGGACCTGGGTGGTTTGCGTGTCAATGGAAGATGTGTGGGATAGAGCGAATGGAGACGGTTATGTGGAGGATATAGAGCGAAATGGCGACCGTGTTGATCCACCTGTGGCGACCTCTAACGGCGAGCTTAGCTCAAAAGAGGAGAGAGAAGGAATGCCATTTATACTAAATGGCTTTATCTATACATCCTATAATTCCTTTTAAAATAAATGGATTTATTTGTCAAATCCTGGAATGCCCTTTTATATAAATGGGATTTACACAATCCTGGTATTCCTTTCCAAATAATGGTATCATTTTTCAATGGCTGGAATTCCGTTTATAATAATGGTTTATTTTACATACTGGACATTCCTTTTAAGTTTATACATGAGCATTTATTTATAACAATCTTGAATTCCTTTTACTTCTGCTTTTTTACATACTGGGCTTTTTATACATCCTGGAATCCTTTTTAATCATACATGGGCTTTATTTATGCAATCCTTGAATTCCTTTTATAATAATGGTCTTATATTCTATACAATCCTCAAATCCTTTTTAATAATCTCTCTTCG
>JAXMNL010000554.1:14208-24557 GCA_035128595.1 Eptatretus atami
TCCTTCTAATCATTTGTTACACCGTTTTTCAAATCTGCTTGTAGATGAATGTCCCTTTTTGTAAGAAATCTGAAAACCTTTTTCACATCTATGTTGAATGCCAACGGTTGGCACCTATATTTATTTTACTTCGGAATTGTTTTGTGAGGTTTGGTTTGATTTTTAACACTTGTGTGTTCATCTGCGGATTGGATATCCCACACAAAAATTCCAATGCTGTGTTAGCCAATATTATGCATTTCTTTCCCTCAGTCACTCCTGAACATGAACGTTTTTGACCTTTTTCCGGGCAACTGTTATGAAAAACCTCCATGTTTTCATCTGTACTGTCTGTACTGTATGGGGAAATGAGTCTTCTTCTCTCCCCCCCATAGGTGGGGGCTTCTTTGCATGCAACCATAGGTGGGGGGGGGCTTTTTCTCTCCCGCGATAGTCCGGGGAGGGGGTCTACGCCTCTCGTTCCCAGAAGATAGGGAGAGGGGTCATCTCTTCCTGCCCACCAGCAGGAGGGGGGCGGAGGGATCGATCGTTTCTCGTTCTACAGTAGGTGGGAGGAGGATTCTTTTATCTCCTGTTGTTGCCTTTCTGATGACGTAGCCACGTTGGGACAGAATTTTTCACGTGCCCGTACGCCCCGCAGATATGACACGTCTATACGTCCGTGGAGGCGTACATTTTATAAACATGGTCGTCAATTTTCGCACTAAAAAACCACATTTAACTGTTTCACCATTTCAGGCAGTATCATGTACACAACTCTTTTGAATGTCATTACGTGCTTAAACTTTCCACTGCTCGAGTATAAACGGCACCATGGTAATTTTTGATACTACTCTACCGAACCTTTCAACTGAGCACATAACTCCTCGTCTTGATGAACGGCGACATTGGTGATATTGATTTCGTCGTCGGCGTTTGTAACGAGGATACAGTGAGTAGAGGTCCGGCTCGACGAAGAGACCTCGTTCCACAACAGAATTCACCATGTGCACATCTGAGACAATATGACAAGTTTTTTTGTCCATGCGAGAGGGCTGCACGGATGTGATGTGAACCGATTATGTTTCCAATCGCTAAGAGAACATTTTCAATTTTCACTTCACGAGGAGGAGTGCAGACAAGTCCGTGTTTACGGGTTAACGCCTCGTAATTTGCGATGCGGAAACGTTCGCCCGCCATGTTCAACACCAAAGGGATACTTCGTTAACGAGCTCCGCAAAAAATAGCGTCTTTTAAACACCAAAAATTATCAACAAAACACAACCACAGTAATGGAAAAAAAACCATCCGCGGCGGGCCTCACCAGACTACCGGTTGATAACCTCCCAACACCGGACTGTGGGCTCCGTCTCTCTTTCTCTCTCTTCTCTCCTCTCTCTCTCTCTCTCCGTCTCTCTTTTTCTCTTTCGCTCAGGAGAGTGGACAATACACAGAAAACGGATATAGAAACCAAAAGGTTTAGAAGGAGAGCGAGAAAAATAGCAACGAAACACGCTACGCCACCAAGAGACGCCGAGAAACACGTCAGCTCGTGATTGCACGCACGTGGGATGAACAGCTGGTCGGGGGCGGGGGGAGAGAGAGAGAGGAGAGAGATGAGAAGAGAGAGAGACGAGGAGAGCGGAAGAGAGAGAGACGAGGAGAGAGAGAGAGTAGAAGAACCCCGAGACAAGAGAGCAGCTGTGTGACGAGAGGACAGTGTAGAGATGTTTATACGTAATCCTTTTGATTACAAAAAAGTATAAAAAGATAAACTAAGAACAGTCTCAATAACACAAGATTATTCAACTTAGAACACAGACACACAGACAAAGCAGAGAGGACAACTCATACAAGCGTGGAAAATGGCCATGTGCTTAACAGACTTGATATGCAGAGCATGAACAACTACCAAATCATCTCCTAGAGCTCTGTCGTTGCGGCAGCAAGGTGGGTTTTGACGAAAGCCGTAATCTTTCCTTTTCCTGCCAAACTCTGATGACTTTTTCCCTTCCTCCCCTTTAGACAGAAGGATTATCGTGGTATAAGACGGCCCCAATATAACAACAAGTACCGTATGGTTGAAGCGAATACAACTGATCCAAACAGGATGACTCTCTAACAATATCTAAAAATACATCAGCATTAGATAGAGTAGCAATAAATTGGCCCAAACGCGAAGCAACACAGGCTCACACTGTATGCAAGAGACTGGCACAGCTGAACAGGCCCATTTGCAGATAGGTTGCACACAATGACACGTGCACAAGAGACACAACAGCTGATGTACACACCAGCTCGAGGCAAAGTAGAGAGTATGAGAAGTAACGTGTCCTGCATGACGCCCATGATTTGGACTTCTGTTTGATCGAATTGGCGGGAGATTGGAGAAATGGGGGAATTGAACGGACCGGAGGAGGAAGTAAAAGGGAGCGATGGACGTGCAGCACACATGAAAAAGCAGGCCCAGAGACACAGCGAGAGACAATAACCTTATTTATACTCACGAAAATACAAATAGTAGATATCTTAATCTATTTCCACCCCATTGGTACAACACCAGGTTATCAGACTGATTGTAATGAGAAAGAAACTAAATCACGAATTTCTCAACTTGTCAACCTGGCACTACTAAAAATCAATACATAAATTAATTCACAACACTACAAATTAAGTCGTGATTATATACTACCAGTTAGATTTTTCATTGTACGACTACGCACATGGATCCCTAGAGCTCCAGCGACACCAGAAGTATAAATCCGGAAATTTGTGGTTTCAGAGACTCACTACAAGTTTTTTCATTGTTTTAGTCGATAGAACTGATGCACGAAAGACTCGAGTCTTAAGTACTCATGCTACTCACACGGTGATGAGCTTAGAGCAAGAAAAAAATCATCCGATTCGTCTAGCATTACCACGACAGGGTGTTATTCCGAATTCAGTGAGTTTCTCTTTTCTAATGAAGATTTTGCTCCAGCATTGGCCGTCACTACGAAAACCTCAGAAATATAACTTTATTGGTTTTTCCATTAAACCCAAAAATAAAGGAAACGAAAGAGGAACAGATCATTAATTTTTTTTGACACAATTAACTCCAACGAATATCGCTTTCTGGACTGGCCTAGTATCACTCAAATACGTCACACAATCGGATTCAAATACCATGGATACACGGTTACTATCTTGATACTCTTCGACAAAAAGTGGCAAACGAAGGTGATTGCTTCGGCGAAGAACAATTATAATGACATAATTATGTACGTTTGGCACTTGGACACCAAAACAGTATGTGGCCCAACCTCGCAGAGAAATCACTCAGTTGTGAGTATCACCCGAGACCTTGGTAATACAATATCAGCGTTCTCCGTATACATGGAGATCCATCTATACACCTTTCTACATAGGGGGCCTGCGAACAATGTCAATCTGTCTCTTTGCCACAGGTATACGCGACTGATCTTATATGGGAAATGTAATCATCCCGAGCAGTATATCTTAATATGCACAAGCCTGGTTATCAATGTCCGAATTCGTTACTTACTAGAATTACGTATTTGTCAAAAAATGTTTTGTGAGCTGAGACTACGTGGTGATTACTTCCCCACTGCTAGAACTGGAGAGTAAGTTGTCTGATTTTATCTGGTCTCAATAGCCGCGGTAGAAAAAAACCACTCATGCTTATAAATTAGTTCAGCGACACACAAGGGCGACGACCTGATAGGGGTGGGAGTCCGTCCAGGCTTCCACTTCCAATTTTTGAATGCCTATCCGGACAACCTGCTCTCAATTGTAACTTTTCAGTTCAGTCTTTCAGACCTAATTCTGTTAGATCACAGATTCTCAAAAACAAAAAGCCAACGCCCAGCAAAGATTTCTTTTCCCCCCAACCCAAAAAAAAAAAAACCCCCTTTTGGGATAAGGTATGCTGGACGTGCCACCTTTTGTGGATGCCGGCTTATAAATCTGGCAGAAAAACCCTAACTTCTTGAATATACCTGGAAAAATATGATTAATTATGGAAATAGGCAAAAGCGAGAAGCGAATGTAGAATTCTTTTACATTCGTTCTGACTTTACCTATAACTTGTTTCACAACTGTATACTTGCAATATACCGTCGTACAATGTAAGGGCGCCGCCACAGCTGATATTTTGACGCAATTTCGGTTACTTCCCCTGGATTCGGATCAGCATCAAATAATGTAAATCACGATTAATATTATTTTTTGATTGATGCGGGAAGATATCTTTATTAAAATCAGTGGAGGAAATATACACCATGTCTGATATTTGGGTCTTTCATGTCTCCGACGATGCCTTTATCTCCCGGGGACACATCATTCCCCATGCAAAAAACCAGAAGCAAAAGGGTTCATAGCCGGAACGACACGGTATTCCAAAATTGCCAGGGGGTTATTGTGTTGTTGTTGTTTCCATTCTCCTCATGGTTGCACACGCGTTGAGAGAAGCTTCACTACGTTCGCCTAGAAAAACAAAAGGTTCCTGAGCAAAACATTGAATGACATAGGGTCCTTTCATGTCGGCACACTGAGATGCTTGCCAGGCATTTCAACATGACTCTATAAAACCGGGAGCGGAGAAAAGTCAACGTTTTTAACAGGATCAGGAAGCATTCACAGGCCATATCCAAGCCCACCTGGCTGCCGCGCAAAATCTGAGCAGCCAAGAGATGAGCTTGGTAGTTGTTCATCGACATGCAGGTCTTTGGTACTGAAGCACAACGAAAAGGCCATTATACGGCTCTTGATGGTGACATACCCTGGCCACCCTCGGCCAATGGTTTGGCATAACAACATATTTTGCGTCGTAACCAGTGATGGCCTCGGCAGAAGAAGTCCAAGAGTTGCCTTGCACTTCTTCAACAAGCTCTTCCAGTGGTTGCAGGCAGACGAACCTGTTTGCCATAATGAGGAGGCAACCAAATTATTAATTACCAGAACTCGGCCTTTGTAACGAAAGATGGGCAGAGCCTCTCTCCACCTGCTCAATCTTCTCTTGACACGTCAACAACACCATTCCCAGTTTTTTTTCCATACTGTGTAGATCCAAGGAAACACCCCAAGATACTGAACGCCGTCATCCCACCCACTTTGTTTTCAAGAGGAAGGTGTACTGGCGGGGCTGTGGCCATTCCAAGATATAATAGATTGTCTTACGAAGGGACCCATAATGCTTGCCTTTTTCCCAGTTGCACTTCAAGACGAAGCTAAACGAAAAGAATCTAAGCAGCTTGATACGAGCAACAGGTATCCTTATCATCCTTAACAAGAACTGAACATTCATCAGCATACGCTGATAAGGACAATTGAAGGGTACTCAGGGGATTGACTACTCCAAAGTCCTTCTCAGTAACACTAGAAGTGATTCCATCACAAGGGTTAAAAAGTAGCCTAGAAAACTGGGCAGCTTGCTAACCCCCTTTTTGAACCTGTATGGGAGAACAAAGATGCATTGTTCATTCTTAACTAGCTATGAAAATGTCTTTATATAATAGAGCAATTATATTTCCTGAAATTAACCCCAAATCCACACGCTTCCAACACTTGATGCAAGAAAACATGATCGATGCTGTCAAAAGCCTTTTCTAAATCAATAAAAAATATACCAAACTCATTCTGGTACACAATTGCCATCTATCAAATCTCAATTAAAAAATATATTATCGTTATATTGATCTGCCCGGGATGCCAATAACTTTGATCAGGCGTGAACCCAGATTGCTGATTACTTTTTTTAATCGATTTGAGAAAACTTTTGAAAATATTTTGTCAGTCGGGTACATAGCAGAGAAACAGGCCTCCTATTCTTCATTCTGTCTCTTAAGTCGCCAGACGTGTTGAAGAGAGACATCCACCGCTCTTCTCAAGCTTTGAGGTAGCTCTCTCTCCATGTGACAGAGGATGATTCCAGGACAATGCATCCAGTTCTGGGCCGCTAAACAGTCCCAAAAATTTGACGTACAATTCATGCTTGCAAGCCATCCAATTCAAAGGGGCCCTTCCGGAGTCCATTTCATTTAGGAGCTTGGGTAATTCCCGACGCGGTAATCGGGGGCGCTGCCGTTCCAACCCAGACACTGGGGCTCAGTTATGGAGGGAAACGCAGAGGTTAAACTGTCTCATCATTTTATCACAAACCAATTCGTTTGTAAACAATTTGGAGAAAAAATATTAACACAACAACCTTATATCCTTGGGATTTTCGTATTACAGTTCCGTGGAGAGTCAAAAACAGAAAAAAATATTAACTTGGGTGATTTACTAACAGAGTCCAAATGAAAGAAACCTTTACTGGGGGTAAAATCAAAATCCTTTAATTCCTGACCCTAGTCGAGTAGCAACCCTCCGTGCTTTCTCTTGGATTAAATCCCGTAGTTGAATCTTCTTTTCTCTAAAACTGTAGTCTTCTTGCATTGATTCTCTTGAACCAGTTTCTTCCTGTTCAAAATGTTCAGCTTGCTAAGCAAGTCATTGTTACATTCCTTAACTTTTGTTTACATTTGCCCTCATAAAACTGCTGACAAAATACCCGAATATGGGTTTTTTATTGTCCCACCATAAATTTACTTGTTTTTAAAAGGGGGGAATTATGAGGGTTCCTTTTGGATTGTTAGCCCAGAAACACTTTGAAGGCTTCTTCGAATAGCCCCATCTTCTAGAAGATCATATTAAATTTCCAATATGCACTTTTAGTATTGGACTGAGGAAAAAGAAACCCATGGTTACTAAAATGATGGTCTGAGAAATATTGATGGCCAAAAAAATGCGGAGAGGACCACAAATGTTCTAAACGAGAATTACTATACCATCGGTCAGTCTCGCAAAGGAAAGTCTTCCTCCAGTGTAATATGCTCCATGCTAAACTGAAGTTCATTAGGTTTTTTTTTTTTTTTTAAAAAATAAAATTCCCTCCATATATCTCGTAAACCCAATGTGAGAGAAGTTTTAAAGCGATAAATCAAACAAATTCCGGATGGGTTCTGCTGTGTTCCTGTCTATTTGGGATCAATTGTGCAGTTAAAATCACCCCCCCCAATGCAGACACAGTGATTTGGATCAAACTGTCTGTAAGTGGTAGATCACAGAACAAGAAAGCTCTTACGTTCTACACTTCACAAGGGCATACACATAAAATAATGTTAAAAATTGAAAATGTTAATCACAGTTCAAGAGAAATGAATCGGCCTTTTTACAACTCCAGGAAAACACATGACCTCGGGTGTTAGCCCCGGTCTAAGTATGAAAGCATGTTGAACCTTGCCGAAAGAGAAACAGGTTACTAAAATAAGCACTGCCCCCCCGAAAAAGCGAACGACCCAATATACTCATACATTCTGAAGTGATTATGTGTCTCTTGCAATAAAAGTATGTCTATTTTTTTTGCGCTTTAAATAAACTTTTTGCACTTGAGCTTGGTGATTGTGACCTTGCACCTCCACCAGTTATTGTTTAAAGTGCCAAAATGATTTTCTTCATTCTTTAACAAAAGCTTTATTGACTGGGTTGCGAAATCTTCAAACCTGCTTTCGTTGATGAATTTCCGAAGACGTTAAAACTGTGACTTGTAATGGGAGTCAATGCGGCTTTGTTATTTATTTTTTTCGCAGTTGGAGAAATGAACTAAATCAGGAAATGTATCCCTGATAACACTTTTCGCTGTCTATTAGTTTCATTTAGAAAAGAAAGTTACAAAGTGAGGACGCTATCGTTGAACTGACCTCATCAGAGACTGGAGACAACTCAGGCACCCTCACATTCTTCATCGACTCTACGTTCTGACAAACGCTGACAAGTACCCCAGGATCGAGAATATCAGCCTCTTTAGTCACTATGGAATCTTGAGTGTCTCAGAATGTGCTTGGAGAGGTCTATGGTACAAACTTACATTACCCTGATGTTCATCTGGCACAAATGAGCAGAAACCCAGTTTCTCCCTCATGTGTCGTGTTATCATTGGGAATCCAGTCAGGAGACTCGGCAAACATTTTTCCATCTGTATGGGTAGAGGGCACTGTCGGAGGTCTGAGTCAATCACCGTCTCTCATGTTAGTAACCAGTATGTGGTATGTTCAATTGAGGTTTACTAACGCCCTAGCATTGCCTCCTATTTCCGTGAAACAACGATTTCATCTTCAGAGATGAGTGGAACCGCATCCTTTGAGATTCATTTCCTCATTTTTGAATCTAATTACTATCCTCCTCTCAAAAAGGGGTCGAAAAAAACATGAAAAAAGCAATTGGGCGTGCGGTTTTCAGCGACACTGTCCATCTCCAATACTACTTTCTTTGCCAGATACTGAGAGAAAAAACTCGCATTTGTTGCCCTCTTCATTTTTTTCAGGGTAATTACAGGGATCTCGTCCATTTCTTTCACTTACATGAAAGGGTTATCAGAGAGGTTGTAGAATTTGAGGTTACTCATTTTCAGTAATCGGAGTGATTTATCATTATTTTAACGCTGGGATTGGAAACAAGGTATTGTTAACATCCGTCCCACTTACAGGAGGGAACAGCAGGAAAACAGGAACAAGCAAGGAAATCGGTTAAAAACATTGAAAAAATTAACCATCAGCCCTTTATAGATCTGCAGTTGTTGATATGCCTTTTTGCAATCCATGTCTCCATGGCCCATTTTTTACCACAATTTGAACAGGAAACCTTCGGGCAAATCGTTTGACAGACAAGTGCTCCCACAGAGAAAAACGCAGTTAACGAAGCTGATGAAGCCATACATGTTGATATTCTCGTCATTGACTTTACTTGCAACGAAATATTCAGTCCCGTTGTCTCACCGCGATCAGGAAGAACCATGGGAAAATCTTTCGACGAAAAACTTCATAACATGTTTTAATCGCTCGACTCGGCTTCTCAGTGGAATCATAGACATTCTTGACACAACTGTCCCATATCGAGACAAAAAACTGATATTATTTATCGTTTTGTATGAAAGGTGAGCTTTGATATACAATTTTCATCCAGGGGTATCCATAGGGGACGAACATTAAAAACGCCCACTCTCTGTGGTTAACCTGTACTCGCTATATTTGCACCAAGTTGTTCGCCGACACGAGAAACAATGACTTTCTGACTCATTCGGACGCAGCCTGTGACATGTTCAGTGTTCACAACCGATTACATCCTCGACTGCTAATAACAACATCCTCAGTGAGGACACCCCTGTGGAACACAAACAACCACGTGTTTCTGAGTTAAATTTTCAAAACGCCTCATGCTGAGGGCGACATTCGCCATGTGGCAGTTTATCACCTCTGCCCTAACCAGACCAAGAAGGCCAAAACTAAAATGAATCTAAATAAAAATTAAAAATCAATGCATTATAAGCAACAAAGGGGTTACTTATAAGGCCTCAGAAAAAAAAATCAGCTATGCCACACCCAAAGTAGGTCACCTCTCACTCTTTCTCTGCTCAACGATAACAAAGGAAGGAAAAAACACGGAATGAAACACCACAGAACACCAACAGGAAGGAAAGAGGGAATGGACGAAAACGACACTGAAAACTCACCACAACACAGAGCAGCAGCCCACGGCAGCCATGACACCACGCCCAGAAAGCCAAACGACCAGCAGGGGCACGAGGGAGTAGAGAGAGCTGTGTGAAGAGAGAGAGAGCTGTGTTGAAGAGAGAGAGCTCGTGTGAGAAGAGAGAGTGAATGTGAGAAGGAGAGAGCTGTGTGAGAGAGGTGTGAGATGAGAAAGAGAGAGAGAGCGTGAGAGAGAAAGAGAGAGAGAAGAGACGAGGAGAGAGACGAGAGAGAGAGAGAAGAGAGAGACTGAGAGAGAGAGAGAGCTGTTGTGTGGTGTGTGTGTGTGAGAGATGAGAGAGAGAGAGACGAGAGATGAGAGAAGAGACAGAGAGGACAGACAGCAGAGAGACAGACAGACAGAGAGACAGAGACAGACTTTTGACTTTCTTTCCTCTCCTTTATTGCAAGGTAAGTTCGGTAAGGCATAAAGAAAAAAGACAACCAAGGAAGGAAGGGGTAACAAAGAAAGTAATATTAATTATAAATTGAATTATCAGAAGCACCACCAAACCTGCTCATAAAGATTGCTTCGCACACCACGGTTTTTAAATAAACAGGAATCTGAATTTCAAACATCAAAAGAAAACGCGATGCTACAACAATGCCTTAAATTATAGTTTTAAAACCGTCATCACGTAAAACGTCAGTGTTCCTGCAGTTTTCGTTTCCCTCGATAAATAGTGGCATAGTTTTGCTCAAGAACACAAAAGTTGCTAAAAGACATTTCATTCTAGCATGGATACAAGACATTTGAAACCAAAATATAAAAAACACCAATTGCAAAAGTTTCAATAACAATCA
>JAXMNL010000555.1:8509-32755 GCA_035128595.1 Eptatretus atami
AGGTGAGATATAATAAATAATAAACAACGATACAGGTGAGATATAATAAACAAGGGGACAGGTGAAATATCATAAATAATAAACAAGGATGCAGATGGGATATAATAAATAATAAACAAGGATGTCGGTGAGATACATTAAATAATAAACAAGGATACAGGTGAGATATAATAAATAATAAACAAGGATGTCGGTGAGATATATTAAATAATAAACAAGGATGAGAAATATACATAACAATAATCAAACAAGGAACAGGGTGAGGATTGAATGAATAGAAAAGGGATTGCAGTGAGATTAAACAAGGGTACAGGTGAGATAATAAATGAAATAATAAAAGCAACGGATGCAGATGAGATATAATAATAATAAACAAGGATACGTGGTGAAAATATATAAGTAATATACAGGATAACAGGTGGAGATATATAAATAATAAACAGAGGATGCAGGTGAGATGATAAAGAAGAAGGAAGCAGGTGAGATAAAATGATAAACAAGGATACAATAATAAACAAGGGTACAGGTGAGATATAATAAATAATATACAAGGATGTGGGTGAGATATTATAAATAATAAACAAGGATACACGTTAGATATAATAAATAATAAACAAGGATACAGGTGAGATTATAATAATAATAAAACGAGGATACAGCTGAGATTAATAAACAAGGATACAGGTGAGATATATTAATAATAAACAAGGGTACAGGTGAGAATATAATAAACAAGGATGTCGGTGAGATATATAATAATAAACAAGGATTAGGTGAGATTTAATTAATAATAACAAGGTACAGGTGAGATATATAAACAAGAGACCAGGTGAGATATATATAATAAAAACAAATGGGAAAAGTTCTCCTTTTATAAAATGATGACAACGATGAATTTTCATAATTCTTGTAAACACAAAAATAATGACGTTTTTGGTCTATTGGAGGTGAACTGCAGACAGAATCAAATAAACATCCAGTTCTAGTTGAATCTGATCTGTGTGAATCAATTAAAGAGTTTAAATGAATCTCCGTGTACACGATAACGGTTTGAATTTCAACACAACTTCATATTTACGAGCTGGGAAGAAAAAGTGACAAACAGAACTCTCTCATTTAACTATCACAAATCATTTTCTTAATATTATTGCGGACCGGGTGTCGGGTGAGAGACCACTCGGCGGGAAAGCTATCTCGGTCTCCACCAACTCCCCGGAATTATAGGGCCGTCGCACACGGATATTCCGTGACGTGGCGGGTCGCTTAACCGACCGTGACGCCAATAACTCAACCGCGTGACCTCGGGTCCTCCCGTCTTTAGGTAATGGGGTTACCTTATTATCATGTGATTTAATTACCGGGGAACACGGCCTCGGTACGCCTTGTCCGACGGATCACTTTACCGGAATGTATGCAGCCGAGCGAAACTGCAAGGACGTACTGGCTAAAAGGAACGGATCGTTGGGAATAAAGTCCCGGCTGAGCTTGGATTCGGACCATGCTGGATCAATGGAAGAAAAGACAAAAACGAGCTGTGAACATTTCAAATAATAATTTATTTACAAGCAGGCGAGGAAAGTTATGTGGCACAGGGAATAATTTTTATGGGGGTGTTCTGGCAGGGAAAGAAAGAAATGTGAGAGGTGCGGCAATATCCAAGCAACTTACAAAAGCAGACAGAGCAGACTTAACGCAAAATAATGATTATAATCTTCTGCAATCTTAATTTTGTGGACAGACGCCAGGACAACTCACACACACACACACACACACGCACACACACACACACACACACACACACAACACACACACACACACACACATACACATCACACACATACACGCACACACACACACACACACACAACACACGAGTGAAGAAGAGTTATTGAGCAAGAAGGGAGAGGAGATGAGGCTACGATCTCGGAACCTTTGTACTTGATTGCACGAACGTGCCACCAACACGTTTTTTTTTGGGGCGGGGGGGGGGGGTGGGGGGTGCTCCGTGGTGCAGTACCCAACAGGTGGTACGTTGTCTCTGGCTTCAGCAGCGCATTGTGGAGACCGGTGGGCGTGAAGAAGGGGCTTGAGTGGAGAGGGGCGGAGTCCAGAGTGAGTGGATGGAGTGGAAGGCGGACCAGGTAGGCGGGTGGTTCAACGTCGTGTGGGCGGAGATGAGGAGGCGGAGTCCAGGGTGCGTGGATGGAGTGGTCGGCGGGACCAGAGGAGGACGAGGTCAACGTCGGTGTGGGCGGAGACAGGAGGGGAGTCCAGGTAGCAGGAGGCGGGTTGTGGATGTCGGGCAGAGAGACGAGGGTGAGAGAAGGTGGAGGGACCGCTCCGACCTTTATAGGACTCGCAGCGGGGCGAAAGGCCACCCTGAAGCAAAGTGTCATTTCTGAATCGGGTGCTCTGATTGGCCCGACCCTCACGCGGCCCACTAACTTTGGCTGGAAACCGCAACACTCCATTTCCGGCAAGGTCACTCCAGACAGCGAAAATATTAGCGAACGTAGTGAGCTTCATACTTAACGCGTGCACATGAGAGAATAGGAAACAACAACAACAACAACAACACACACACCCTGGCATTTGAAATCCGTGTCGTTGGCTACGACCCTTTTGCTTCGTTTTTTTTAAACGCTGTGCGTTGTATATAACGATTGGGTTTTATTTCTATCTTGTGAATATTACTTACCGCATGCACATAGAGAATAGGAAACAAAACAACAACACAATACCCTGGAATTTGGATCCGTGTCGTTGGCTATGACCCTTTTGCTTCCGTTTTTTTTTGCTTCTCGTTTTTTTTTTGCTTCCGGTTTTTTGTCATGGGGAATGATGCATGCCGGAGATAAGGCATCGTCGGAGACATGAAAGACCCAAATATATCAAGACATGGTGCATATTTCCTCCACTAATTTTAATAAAGATATCTCTGCATCTATCAAATATAATTTTTTATCGTGATTTACATTATTTTGAATCGCTGTGACGAATCCAGGCCGAAGTAACGGAAATTGCGTATACAGTTGTGAACAGTTATAGTAAGTCAGACAGCGAATGTAAGAAGAATTGCTAACGTTCGCTTCTAGTATTTATTTTTCAGATGAGATCCTGTTCTTGGCGGTTAGTTGTCGTTGTGAAGGTAATGTGAGGAAAAATTTTTTCAGATGAGATCCTGTTCTAGCGGTGTAGTTGTCGTTGTGAAGGATGTGAGGTAATATTTATTTTTTTAGATGAGATCCTGTTCTAGGCGGTGTAGTTTCGTTGTGAAGGTAATGTTGAGTAATATTTATTTTTTTAGATGAGATCCTGTTCTAGGCGGTGTAGTTGTCGTTGTGAAGGTAATGTTTGAGGTAATATTTATTTTTTTCAGATGAGATCCTGTTCTAGGGTGTAGTTGTCGTTGTGAAGGTAATGTTGAGGTAATATTTCTTTTTTAGATGAGATCCTGTCTAGGCGGTGTAGTTGTCGTTGTAAGGAAATGTTGAGGCATTTTTTTTTTTCAGATGAGATCTTTTCTAGGGCGGTGTAGTTGTTTTGTGAAGGTAATGTTGAGGTAATAGGTAAAGTCAGAAGCGAATGTTAGAAGAAATTCTACGTTCGCTTCTTGGCTTTGCCTTATTCCAGTTTCCGCTCCGACCCCACGACTGACACGAATCGCCGCACACCGGACTTGAGTGCGCGAATTCGTCCTGCAAAACCCCCCGGGCCCGGCCCTGACGACCGGCCGAGGTCCCGCATGCCGCTCGGGCGTCGACCAGTGCTGATCAATGCGCCTCGCTCGGCGTCCGATTGTGACGTGTCGCATGGACCGTTTGCCGCATTGTTTGTGTTATCATGTTGTGCCGCACTGCACACATTCCCCTGCTCGATCGCAGCTTTGCTGGCCGTAGAGAAGAGAAGACGTTCACCATCCGTGGGGAATTCCGCTGCTGCCAGCGAGGGCCGAAGGTACATTGTTATGGATAAACCCATGCATGTTTCGCGCAGTACAGCACGGATCCGCCATGGCGCCACGTGGTCGGTGCTCGCATTCGCCCGATTCCTGCTTGCGTGTGTGCCGGGCGAACACCAATTATGTATTTTTTTTTTTTTTGTATACCTTGTCGAGGCTCTGTGGAGAGCTAACACACTACGCACAGCAAGGGGGCATGAGACAAGAGGGGCGGGAGTGGGAGGGACAAAACAGTGGGGAACAGACACATAAGGACATCTGTGGAAGGGAGAGGGATGGGACAGGGAACATGGGGAATAGAAGATGGACATACAGGGACTTTCAGGAAGGAAAGCAGGGAAATTGAAAGGAAGTGGCTTGATGGATTTCGGGGGATAAGAAATCGAGGATTTGGAGGGGGTGATAAGAGTGGTGTGCAGAAGGTTTTGAAAGGCCTGGGGGAAGATAGGGAAAGACATGAGTGAAGGGAATTTATACCAAAGGCGGAGAAAAAAAGAGGATGAAAGTTATGGTGAGCAAGTGATTCGTGATCTTGGTAGTTTTACCGAGAGTGGGTAGTTTGGCGGCCTTGGCACCTTGCGGCGAAAAGTCTGGGGACACAATGCAGACGAGCAGGGCGGTGGGGGGAGGGGGGCAAGGCTGGAGGAGACGGTAGAAGACAGACAAGTACCACGACCAACGCGCGGCCCTGATTGAGTGAAGAGGCCCAAAGACTGCAGCCTCATTTGGGGAGATGCCGCATGATGCCTAAATGCCCTGGTTTCTTCCAGCGTGTAAGCCGAGACAAGGTGGGAGGCAGGAGCACCAGCCAGAGGGGAGAGCATTATCTATCAGTCTCGGGACAAGCTTTGTAGGGTCAGAGCTCAGGACGAGGAGTCGGAGCGTTGTGCACGAACGGGGTTTCCCGTTCGGCGCTGGCTTTGGAGCGAGGTGTGAAATGTTGGCTTTCCAGAACAGGTCAGCAGATAGTGGACCCAGAATGCTGTGAAAGAAGGACTTCTTCCAGAGGATTGTTGAGAAGAGTGGATGGGGGGGGGGTTTTCTAACCGTCCTTTCGAAGAGACAAGTAGATGGATTGTTCCGATTGAACATGTTCCACGTGGACGTTTTATTTTATCCAGATCTACGAGTGAGCGAAGAAGCTGCTGCCTGCCAGTGTGAGGATGACGATGGTACGGCAAAGGGTGGAGTCATCAGCAAAAGAGATTATAGAGGATTTTCCAGAGAGTCGGAGAGGATCATTGATGAACCAGAAAAAGAACAGGGCCAGAACGCTACTTGAGGAACTCAGCACTGGAAGGAAGAGGAATGAAAAGAACTCCATTCAGGTGAAATTGGTTGATTATTGGTTTGAAAAAAACGAAGCCGCTTCTTACTTCACACACTCGTTCCCCACACCACCGTGCGTGGAGTCCCTTTATCGATCTATTCGGCTCGTTGAGCAGCGTGAGCCTCTCTGGCTAGTCGATGTGCCTGTGCTGTGTCTGTGTTAAAAACCCATCGTGCAGCCTTTTAGACGATATTGATTCGTTCTCGCTTTTTAATGCAAGCGCAATCGCTCCGCAGATCATCGAACGCTCGAGTCAAGAATCACGAACTGCCAAGTTGCACTGTATGAACTCGCCAGCAAACGTGGAGTTTAGGGCTCGCTTGGGACGGAGGGCTGCTGCGCTGTTATGCCGCGCGTCATTGTTTCTTCACAGCGGCGGCGCACGCGCTGACCTCCGCGAGGACCCATCTCAAGCGAAGGTGCACGGGCTCAGATTTACCTCAGGAATAATCAGAAAAGAAGAGTATGGACGAAATGAAGAATAATGATGTAAGCAAACCTAGCGATGAGATCATCGCAACGCACGCCCCTGTTGTCCCACGAGACAAAGGGGAAGGGAACATACTACACGTACAATAATGGATAACTGTTTGGAACACAATCTGTTGGATGCATGCGGTTCCAAGAACGCCACAATATTCATGGTGTAGACGATATCTGTCCGGCGGAAAATTATCTCCATAAAATATGTTGGAGCCGTTCGACTCCGGCCCATCTGAGGTTTGAGTCGCACTCCGAACTGTTTTAATGCCACATGTCGCGATCTTTGATAACCGAATGTTGTGGGCCGCTAAACCCGGCACGCTGGCCCAGACAGATTGTCGCTCCGAAAAGGGTCTCCGGGCTCTGATGTCGTGTTACTTTCCTTGTGAGGTCTTTGACCCACCCGAGCGTTGTGCGTTCGCGCTGAAAGGCCGGACATGATTTGATTTCAGTGGAGACTCTGGTCTTGCACACGCTCAATAGAGCAGTGCTAACCGCTTGGCCACTTGGCCAATATTCTTCGATGTTCCTAAAAACAGTGAGTTCTTGTTAGAATGATTTTTATCTTGTTGACTGCCAAACGATAGACAGACTAAAACAATACTTTACCCCTCTGTACACAAGTGCAATGGGACGAGCCTTCCGAACAATTTGACAATTAAAGCCTAAGTCCTGCGACACGCAAGTGGGGATTAAGTAATTGGTTCACTTTGGTCTCTCTGCAGATGTCAGTCTATGAATCGACGAACTCCAGAAAAAAAAAACAACAAACGAAAAAAATCAGAACACGAACCAGCAGTGCATCAGTTACTTGGGCGATGAATTGACAGATTGTACATAATCTCATGACGGATACAAACAAACAAGAGGCACGAAGAACTAATTTAACGTGTTAGATAGGGTGGTGTAGCAACGGTGCATCGACTTAGGGTATTTGTGCGGTAAAATTCAAGAAAAGTTTTATTTCGGTGTTTTTTCTACAACCTATAAAATCTTTTATTTTAATTTAAATTTAATGATAAACTTGAAAACTGCAAACACAAATCACTTTTTGTCGACACTTCCAAAACCTAATAATTAGCAATACAGGAACTTGGGAAAAATATTACCCATTTACCAAACATCCGACCATCAATGTACCACTCACGTTTCAGCGTTGGGGAAAATCGAGATTCAGACCAGAATGGTGGGCTCTAGAGAATATGGTTTTACTTAGAAACACAAAGCGAGAGTTGAAAAGACCCTTCACACGTCGTTTTTTCTCTAACACGACGTGGGGTTAGGTATTCCATGAAGTCACTCATTTAATTTTCAACAATCATCGCAGTTCAGACCTGGTTAGTTCTTGACAATCATCAACATGTTAAACGGAGTAACATCGAATTCTCCTTTTCTTTATAAACAAAGAACCACATCCACCACATTGAATTAACCTGACACTGATGATATCCACAATTCTTTGCAGTAACTCACATCATGATCTAATTCGTTTTTGGCGTTCCTTTTTTCTTTGCAGAGAAAGAAATGAAACCTTGTTCACCAACTCGCACAGTTCTTCAACGAAGAAGATCATTTCAATCTCATTACCAACCAACGGAGAACACACAACGAACTCACCTGGGGAGAACCGTACAAGTGATCTGTGGTGTTCTAAAGATTTTAGATCGGTTGTCACATCTGAATGAACACAAACGATCTCACACTGGGGAGAAGAGTTTTGGGTTGTGGTTCCTCCCTGTGAGTGATTCCGCAGTGATGCAAGCTATTAAGCAAACCAGTGAGGAGAAAGCGATCAGGCAGAAATACAACGCTGCATATACCTTCTTGGTATGACAGTCTCTGAGCGTCATCGGTAATCCCTATCAAGTATCCGATGTCCTACGGTCTCTTGGGGAAAGCAAAATGGTTGATTGCAACAATGCAACAAACGTAATGCCGCTCTACTCCGGCCTCGCTCCCCCCAGCTCTGCCTGTGATATTTCCCCCACCGGCCCCCATATTTTCGGCAGGTGCTCAAGTCCGCCAAAAAAAACCCCTTCTGGTAAAACTACCTAAAATCACATCACTGCTCAACCTTCACTCTTTTCAGTCGTCCCTTTTCCCCACCTTTTGAACAAACTCCCACACTCTCTTCAATCCCACTCTTCCTCCAGGTCTTCAAAACAGCTGGTTCACTAGCATCTCTTATCTCCCCATCGAAACCGATGATCTTTTCTATCCCCACTAATCCATCCCCAAACCCACCTACTTCAAATTCCCTGCTTTCCTTCCTGAAGTCCTGTAGTGCAGCACCTAAAGTCCCTGTTGTGTTGAGCACCTGAAGTCCCTGTAGTGTCCATCTTGTTTACCCCGTGTACCCACCCCATCCCACCTTCCACAGATCTCCAAATGCTCTGTTCCCCACTGCTTTTGTCCTTCACGTCTCCCGCCTCCCTTTTTTTTGTTTCCCTCCTGCTCCCTTGTTTACATTCTGTGTGTTAGCTCCTCACGAGCTTCGACATTGTATACAAAAAACCTCACATTAACACACACCACATTAGTCTCTTGGCCGATATCGGAAATTTTTCGGGAATTCAGGAAGTTGGGAGTCAGTCAGTGTGATACCTCATTACAGTACGATCGCCGAGCGGTCTTTCTTATGAGGAGACGGACACGTTGATCCTCGGAGATTAAATCGCGAGCGGGAAGGGCAGAGCACAGTGGGGGAGCGGCGAGGCACGGGGAAGCACAACAAAAGGGGTTTATACTCGAACGCCACAACAATACACGGACACAGCAACTAAAATAATGGGAATTTAATGGCAATATAAATATTTTCAAGGAAAATAAACAGAAATATAAAATAACTAGAACTGCCACTTAAATAACTGATGGCAGTGATGACGGGTACCCAGCACGTCCAGCTTTGATACAAATTAACTTATTGATAGTTGAAACTTTCCCCTTTGATAGGATAAGTGGTTGCAGAGAAAACATTCGTTAATAGTGATATTCGTTGTGGTGCCGGGTTTTGGTAGCGAGGGACGACCGAAGATGGGGCAGTTGTTGGGCGCGTCTCCCACTGGTCTCCCGGAATAGAAGGTCGTCACTCGCGGATAACTCCGAAGCGACGGTCGCTTAATCAGACCGTGGTCGCCAATATTTCGACGGCGTGGGTAGGGTTTATTTGTCTCGTCCATTACCTAAGTACCACGCCGTCTAACTACCGGGAAAGTTACAAACCCTCGCGCAGGCTTCGTCGAAATGAGTCGCTGTTACCAACTCGTGTCCGGCGTAACCGAGCGGGAATTACCAAAACCTGCCCGTCCGATTAGCAATTTACGGCACAAACGGCCTCACTAATTCTCAAGCCCGAACGCATACTGGGTCCAATGAAAGAAAGCACAGACAACGAACAGGAACCATTTAAACAGTTATTTATCTACAAAAGGCAAATAGGCAGGGAAACCACAGAGCAAGACTAAATCGCGAATATAATATGGCAAGGCAAATGTACAATGGGCAATCACTTAACAGTTTTTACTTTCAGAACTGAGCCACACACAGAACACACCACCCAAAAAGAAATGGGCCGGCTGGCCTTTATTGGACCCTCCAGCCGCGGAAGATGGCAAAGCTGGGTCAGAGTCTGGTCGGGTACCTGGCCGCCTCGTGCCGGTCTGGCCGACCCGACTTGTGAGCTCGGGGAGGTGAGAAACAGCTCTTCGATGAACCAGGCACACCCAGGGCGGTGGGACTTTGAACCCCCAACCAACGATGCCCAGGCACAAGGATCGAGGGGCGAAGAGACAGACGCCAGCCAGCACGATCCACACCACGAACCAAAAGCGAGACAAGACCCCCTTCTTCTCAGGATCGTGCGGTCAAAAATTCCGCTCATTCTCCTCGTGCTGGGCTCGAGGGATCAGGCTCTCTGGTAACCCTTCATTGGTCGGGGAGGCGTCGGGTGATCGGTGGTCCTCTCCTCATTGGACGAGGCCGCCTCCGGTCCTCTTGGGGCTGTTGGGTGTCTCCCGCCCCGATTGGAGACGGACGAGACTAATTTTCTTCTCTGGGCGGAGTAAGAGCTGAAGCGATCTCACCAACCTGATTGCGAGAGGAACATTCATCTTGCTGGGGCGGAGTCGGCCTGAGCTATGGAAACTCCATTTACGTCCGTGGCCTTGAACACGTGCGTAATGGACGCTGAAGGAGTGGAGGGGATTGATGGAGAAACTAACTGGAAAAAACTCGCAGCGTCACACATGAAATCCATTCGACGTAAAGGAGGGATCTAACCTATCCACATATACTAACGAAATAACTAAAACTTTGCGGTCCACTCTATGTGTGAATGTCGAATGGTTTCCAGATTCGTAACACTAACCCCCCCCCCCTTTTTATACGACTGCGTCCGAGTTGTAAAATTCGTGTGCCATGCAAGGTGCAGGTTTTCCGCCAATACGTTTTCTATGGATCCCTGAGTGTGACCTTTGAATACATGTCCAAAAAATAAATAACTTGTGCGCTGCGTAACTAAACTACTCAGACCCACAGGAACGACTTAACTACATGCCGCGCTACACAAAGCAACAGGTGGGTTACAATTTATTTACGATTTTACTATTTATCCAACTCCCAATGGCCCAGGACTGCGATCTGTGGAAAGAAGGCACAGTACGTTAATCATTTTGTGTGGTTGAGTGCACAGCAGCTGATGGTCACCACGTCTTCAGGGCAGTCAACGGTCCCAATTGTCACTGAGACCTTCTGTTCCATTTCTGGATCTCCTTAATACTAAACACTTGTACACTCTCGCATTGAGGGGTGCCTTTGAGAGCCGTCTATCATGCACTTTTAAATATATTCGACATTTGCTTAAACGTTTCGAAAGTTCACGTTACTATTTAAAGATTGTTCCATGTAATTATTGTAATTTCGTAAAATACAATTACTTATTTCGTACAAAATACACTATATTTCGTAACATACGTAAATACACTATGACGGGTCTCGCTATTGGCTTATCAGGCAAACGTGACGAAATATCGGAAGTTGTTTTTATTTTTTGTTTTTTTTCGACCAGAACCATCCATAAAGTAATGTCCAATTATCATGTGAGTATGTCCTCAATAGTACGTACTACAACCACCAACCATACAAACGCCACACAAAAAGGTCTTGGCGAGGGCTGCATATCACTATTTGCCTTGTTACACCCGATGGCGCTGGTTTTTAACAACAGGTAGGGCTGTTTTGTGTTTTTTAACCAGGCTCATCCCCTTCTTCGAGGGGAAGAAAAAAAAATGACAACAAAAAAAAACCAACAAACAAACAAAAAAACTACAAAACACACAAAAAAAAAAACAAACAAACAATATATTTTTTTTGCGTTTTCTTCTTGATCCTTGTATCTTGGGTGGTGTGGTGTTTCACGCATTCATGATGGCCGAATGGCCTCCACCTGTGTTGAATTCCCTTTGTTGTTAACCTCCTCCTCCACCAATTCGGGACATTAAAACAGTCCGCATAGTCAAATGTAAAAAAAGGACGAAATCCAAACAATAAATCAACGGTAAACTTCGGAGATTGTTTTTCGAAGGTGGAAAAATGAATTGTATGAAGATAAAAAATTAAAAGAAACATGCGCCGCCCGGGGTGGGGAGGGGGGGGGCCAGGAATCGAAACCAGGTCCGCAAGAGTGGGAATCTGCATGATACCACATTACACCAGCAGCGCTGATAAATGTTCACTCTGATAATCTCTAATATGTGGTTTCTTTCATATGTTCCTAATTTTTCATGGAGATCATTAATTTTGTAATGTGAGGTAATGAATGTTTGACGACTTCTCAAAACAAGAATGAGAAACATTTTATTATGGTCATGAAGCGTTACCCAATCGAACGGGAATTCTTTCTTGTCCAGGCAATTTATTCCATCACAGCTTTCAATCAAAATGATGTTTTGCGCATGAAAGAAAATTCTCACTTTCTGAGACATTCTGCAGACATCCATTCAATTGTTTGAAAATTAAATAAACCAATGTCACCTTAGGGTGATCCCGTATCTTCCAAAAGGTGACCACGTGTGAGCTTCTTTAAGTCACACTGAGGTGAACAGAGCTGCTATCACCAGGAGCGACTCTTGGGAATATCTGCTACGACAGAGATTCGCGATGAGAATCGTTCTACAGAGTAACCAATGAAAAAATATGCGTTTGCCTCATAACGTCACCAAATGACGTCCAAATGTCCTCAAGCTTGATTAATATCTAGAAAGCATCATCGAGCGTGTTCAATTTGAGGTAGCTACACGATATGTTTCTAAACTTGAAATTTGACCTTGGGGTCAATATGTTTGACCTTAGGCGCTAACCATGAAGGTCAAGGCCAATCGCCACCAAAAGATTAATCAGCTGAGTGACAGACCGCATGAACTATATTCCCATGTAAGTTGGAAGACGATCCGATCAAAAATTACTCAAAAAATAAGGGTTTCGTCGACTCCCTGATTTGCCGACAAAGTGACCTTGAACGCTTTGACCTTGACCTTCAAAAATTATGCGCTGAAGGGACCTATATAGGCCTCTTGATGTGCGAAGTTACAAAAATTTCCACTTATGAAAACTGTGGCTCCTGCAGAGTGATTTAATACGTGATTACGACAAAAAAAAAAAAACAAACAACAAAAAAAAACACATGAAGGTCCAAGGCCAATCGCCACCAAAAATTTTAATCAGCTGAGGCGCCAGACATGAACTATATTCCCATGAAGTTTTGAAGACGATCCGCATCAAAATTACTCAAAAAATCAAGGGTTTTGTCGATTACCCTGATTGCAACAAAGTGACCTGTGACCTTTGACGCTTGACCTTCAAAATTTATGCGCTGAAAGGGACCTCCATAGGCCTTTGAATGTGCGAAGTTACAAAAAATTTCAAATGAAACTGTGCTCGGCAGATTTTTTTTTTCGTGATTACAGACAAACAATACAAAAACAAAGAACATACAGACCGACTAACATATCTGCAAAAACTTCGTTTTGGCAAGATAAAAATGAAGAAGAAGAGTTTAAAAAAGTAAGAAGAGTAAAAAAATGATCTCTTTGGTTCTTCCATTTGATTTGAATTGAAATTATTTAAATTTCCCATTCTGGATTCAATGAATAATAATATAAAACCTAATGGGTCGGATTCAGGTTGTTCGATCAAAGCGGGGTTCACAATCAAAGCGGGACGGAGTCTTTTGCGACCCGGTCATCACTGCCAGCAGTTACTGCACAAAGTGGCAAGGTCTAATTATGTGTCTTATTAATTGGGCGGAACACACCAGAATACAACCACCACAACAAGCAGTTCTGGTGAGGGCTGCAATCTCTAATTGCTCTTTTCTTGTTTTTACAATGAAAAGTGATGAATCGTGTGGGTTTATCTGAGTGCAAGTTAAAAACAGTGGGGAAAGTGAAATAATTATTGTTCGGGAGTGTCAGTGCAGATGTGACAATAAGTGAAATTTAAAAGTTATTCAATGAAATCACAGTTTTTTTAAAATTTTTGATGTGCAGGATGGTTTCGATCCATCGACCTTTGGGGTTATGAGCCAACACACTTCCGCTGCGCCACCTGCATACCTTGAGTGTGGTTTAGTAACAAAACCTTTTTCTTTGTTTTCAGCATAAAATTCAAGTATTTGTCACAACTTTCCCACCATTTCATTTTCACAGTCTGAATGAACCGCCACATGTTCCGATATTTCTCACTGGTTCATCTTACCTGTGCTCAGGGATATGTTTGTTTTGTAAAGGTGGAATTTATTGTGTGTAACGATCAGATCACTCGTCTGAATCCTTACTGGCCCACATGTTGTTTGTGGGCCAGCTCACCGATGACGGGATTGGGGCAAAGTCTTCGAACTCCACTTTTTTTGATGATAGGAGGGAAACACGTGGAAAACCTTCCCAGGTCCAGCTTGTGGAAGTGTGTGCCGGGGTGGTGCGAGGTGTCATCATCAGAATGGTGGTCTCCTTTGGGGTAGCCAGAGGCGGTCCCTTCACGTGGGTGCTGGAATGCCCTATAACCCTCCAGAGAGGAATGATCACCTGTCCTTGGTTGTCCTCTGAGCACAAGCATTTTGAAACATCGGTTACTGAGCACTCTGTGAAGGTTCGAAAATTGGACGAGCAGCGGATAATGATGGGTGGTTGCACTACTATTGGTCTGGTCATTCTGATGGTCGCACAATGCCCAGAAGTTGTTGGCGCTCCGCCCAATAAGCTGACTCCAATTATAATTGACGGAAACACTGCCACGAGTGTATTACGAGTCTCAGGATTCGTCATACTCCAAGGGTGTCATTTCCTGCTCTCTGTGTGTGATCCGACTGAGGGGCGAGTGGCCTCACCGTGAAGGACGCATTCTGTCCACGACTCAAGTCCTGTGTTAGTAAGGGTGGGATATACTGATTCTGGGCTCACTTTTCCCCATGTAAAATGAAATGGGGGATTTTCAGCGATTCACATTTTTTTTTCCCTTAAAATTACACCCCCTTTTATCCAGGCGTATATTTATTTGGTCTCCCCTTTTAAACCTAGGGACACTCATTTTCAAAATTAACAATGTAATAGTTGTTTAGCTCACTCTATTGAACCTATAAAGATTTGTTATTCCTCAATTCCTTCAAATAGTTTAATTTTCTTTGCACAATAATCCCTCAAATATTTTAAAACAAAACATTTGAATATTTTATATTTCAAGATACTCCTTTTGTGCATTACGAAAATGATATACTTCTCTTAATGATCTCATCCTGACCCACCTCCTGAAATTGCTATCATTTTGAGATTATAGAATTGTTTTCATTGGTTTCATTGATAACCATGCGAAGTTTTCAGTCCATTCAACGTGTATTTTATTATTTTCTTTACATCCTCAACTTCATTGGTTTTTAAAATTGCGAATTCGCTATTTGTTTTATTTACCTTGTTTAGTTATTTTCACTAAGACTTTTTGAATATTTTCCCATTCATTTGTTTATCCATTTATATACTAAGACTGAGATTTTCTCCACTCTTTAGTTTGATTAATCTTGGTTCGAACGACCCATTTATATAAAACCGTGAAAAACGTGGCGGTAGCCCTTAAAAACGCCAACCCCATCTTCCCATCGTTAACACTTGTGTCCATATGGAACACATCTATTCTAAAACTCTTTCATACAATATCCATATGGAACACAATCCTAATTCCATTATCTAAAATAAATCTCTTATCATCAAAGCTCCTCATGCTTTTTATTTACTTCTTCACTATATATGTTAGTTTATAACTGTCTTTATTGTTTCATTTTCCTATAATTCCTTCTTCTTATTCATCAAACATTATAATACTTTCTAAAAGTTTTTGATTTCTTTAATTACAATATTTCTTTACTTCCTTTAACCTCTTATCATCGATCCTGATCACCATACTTATAAGCATATGCCTTTGGCTCTCAATCCAATAAACTCACTCATTACTTTCCACCAACTCCTCTTAACTTACCAATAACCTTTTCTTCTTTTTGAAAATAACTGCTCTTCTACTAAAATACTTGTATATATCTCAATATTTCCTTCATATCTTTATAAACATCAATCAGTTTTTTTATCTAGGATAAAACTATCAGTGCCATATACAACAATGAACATTTTCACATACTCTTTCTTTAGGCCATTATATCAATAATCATATGAAATCAATATCTTGATAATCAGAACTGCTGATTACCAATATAAATTGGTTTATTCCATTACAATAACTTTCCTTTTCGATATGAATACAGAAAAAGTTCTCTGAAAAACCTCTTCTCTCTCAAAACTTGGTTTATTTAATCATCTAGAAGCTTCTTTCCAAGATGTTGCGAATCTAATGTTTTGGCCTGTTTCTAACATTTTTCCATAAGTCTTTCCAAATACAGTCATTATTCAATTAATTTATAAAAGTCTCTTCAAATTTTACTTTTGTATTTGCCTTCATATCTGTATTGAATTTAATATACTTTTTTCATCCAAAGACTTTGTTTAAATTTTAAAACTCTACTGATTTTAGCTACTCTCAACCCACAGATAAATAATTGTCTCAAAGTTCTTTTTGAGCAAACATATCCCCTTCTTTATCATAAAATGTTGTTTATAAACTTTTTCTGTTGATTTTCCTTTCATATTAAAAAACTTTGAGATAATCACTTAACCATTTTCTTTGGGGTTTTCTTTCTCACAATGCAAAAGGAAGATCTTTAAATGCTTATTATGAAGATTACTTGGTACTTCAAATCAACTTCAAAATAATAACTTCTTCCTCTCATTCAATTCTCTGAAAGAAATAACAATATCATCAAAGCCTTTTCATAATCCTTTTCTTCCACCCACTCTATTTACCATAAGGCAGAGATTTGAGACATTGCCATCCATACAAATTTATTAGCATCCCAATCATCAAATAATTACTATCTTTTTTTCACTCTTAATAATTTGAAGATCTTTATTATTTGCTTTAGCATATTCTTTTTGAAACATAACTTGTGCTATTCCACCTCTCTTAGACTTCTCAATCATCAGAAAAGCATATCTACCATCACTGATTAAATCAATATCTTGTTTTGTCATTTTCACATTGCACTCCAAAGCTAACAGGAGCTGTGAAATAAGTGGGCAAGGATCTAATCCATAACAATTTTTATTATGACAGAGTGATCTAAATGCTTCAACACATCAGCTAACAATAAAACATGCTGTTTAGATACAAATCATGATATCTCCAAGCGTTCTTTATTTAAATATTTTCCAAATTTCTTTTGCGTGTTTATATTCCTTATCACTTATCTTTCTCATAAAGGTTATTATAAAACTTCCTTTTGAAGAAGTTGTGTTCTTTAATCTCATAATGAAATTCATATAATCATAGGATAAATTTCCTTCCTTGTTAAGAATTTCTCTTTACTTTGAATTCATTCCTTGTTTTTTAAATTTCCTCTCGAGTTAGAATTCCCTCTTTAACCAGAATTTCATCTATAACAGAATTTCCTCTTCAGTTAGAATTTCCATTCATTGTTTGGAATTTCTTTACAATTAGAATTTTCACCTTCAGTAAGAAATTTCTTCAATTAATTTCCTCAATTAATTAGAATTTTCCTCTTTACTTTGAATTCTCTCTTTAATCTGATTTCCTCTTTAGTTAGAATTTCCCTCTTTTTGGAAAGAAAGAATTGAAGCATTTGGAAAAGAGCCTGTTGGGAGCTAGCATTGATGCTAGGTTTGCTAGTGGTGTTTTCCCATAAACTGTAAGAACTCGAACCTAATACAGTTTATAGGTTTTGGTGAATATCATTTTTGCAAATGAAATATACTTTTGACTTTGTTTGTTTATGGCGAATATTCCCTGGTGTTTTTGAAAGTTCATTTATAAATAGATGTATCATAGTTGGCGCGTTTTGTGAAGAAAGACTGGAATAAGAAGGTATTTATAATTAAAGAGGGGATTACAACAGGAAATGAGCGGACCTCTATATTTACCCAGTAAAGACAATGATCGCCTACTTTAAGACTCCTCAATTTTCCTCCTCAACAAATATGACAGATATTGTTCTTTCTAAATTCTCATTTTTCTTCTTTGGTTAATTTCATCGGTTTCATTTGTTTCTTTCATTAATTTAGTTAGTCTTATACAACCTTTTCTAATCGTTTTACAACTCTTGTGAAGCATTTTTTCACGATAATGTCAAGTTTATTATATGTTTTCTCCAACAGATGATTTGATAAATACAGAAGCCACAAGGAATATGTTTTTGATATTATTCTGTATATGATTCTTTGGATAGGAGAAGCAGTATTTATCTTTATAAGGATACACCAAAATCAGCGATATCACAAATGGGGCGTCATAGATTTATTATAATCTTCAAAAGAAATCTTTTTTCACACGGTGTTAGGCATTGTAATTACAGCTGATTTAATGATTACCTACAATATTTTGAATGTTTTTCTAATCGTGTCTTTTGTATGAATATGAATTAGACATCGCTTACAAGGAATATTTTGTTTGCGTGTTCTGAATACCTGAAAGAGATTAATCTTGATAAATTATTGCTTGTATGTGTAAATGGTGAATTCCTTTCCAACACTAAAATATAAAAGATCAATGTGTGTTCTTCATTTTTATAGTTGTTTGAAATTTTTAAATATTTGAACTTTGTTTTGGTATCCGTTAATCATATAACATTATAGCAAGATTATTCTTTTCTCAAATTAGGAATATCTGTTAGGGCCATTGGGATTTAAAGATCTTTAATGTCCAAGGTTAATTCTCATATTTCATATATTGTTTTTACTCTTTCTGAATTACATTTTGGTGGATGTAAGTGAGCAAGAACAGACGACCAGAGAAAACATTTATTATCATTGTTCTTATTACAACTGCCTTCTTTAGTTTTATTTCTTTTGTAATTCAATATAAGAAGAAGCTTTAAGAGGGTTTGATTTTAGAATGTGTTATATCTAAAAAGATCGATTTTTTTAATATGAATTCCACTTTCCTACCACTGGTATTATCAACATCCTCCTCTGTTTGATATTCTTCATAAACCCCACTATTCAAAATCTTGAAATGATGTTATAGAAATGAAGATCTGTTCTCATAATAAGGGTTTGTTCTTCATCTTGTCTTTTCAATATTCATTTTCACTCCCATATAAACTTTAAAGTTTTCATTTCTTTTAAATGTCTTTTTAAAACTTTTTCACATCAGGTTTTCACTATTTCAATTGATTCAGCTATTGGCTGAGGACCGGTTTCCAAATTGAAAAATCCTATTTTATATGCCCTTGTAATGCCCCATCAGTGTTTTCAATATGATAGTCTCCTTTCTTTAAACGCATTTTTTCTTGTGTTTTAGTGATTGAAGATGTATATTTACTACTCTTCAAAACATCCTTTGCGGCAGATATCACAATGTTTTTCCTTTCCACTTCAGAGGAGGAATTTTATGAAATAGATTAAATGTGTGTTTGTTGGTTCGGAGGTGTTTTTCTATAATGTTTATTTCGTGATTACAAACATCGCACGTACGTTGTATTAACTCATAATTTATATAATAAATACTTTGCTGAAAACTAAAATTTTCTTGATGAAAATTTCGTTTATTTTACAGGTGATCTGGTGCTTAAACTAAATATTTTCTTGATGCAAATTTCGTTGATTTTCACAGGTGAATCTCCTGGCTTAAACTAAAATTTTCTTGAATGAAATTTCGTTTAATTTTACAGGTAAATTGTGCTTAACTAAAATTTCTTGATGAATTTTCGTTGATTTTACAGGTGAAATCTCTGCTTAAACTAAATTTTCTTGAATGAAAATTCGTTGTTTACAGTGAAACTCTCCTGCTTAAACTAAAATTTTCTTGATGAAATTTCGTTTTAAAAAAATTTTTTTTTTTTTTAACAAAGGTGAATCTGTGCTTAACAAAATTTTCTGATGAAAATTTGTTGATTTTACGGTGAATCTCTGCTTAAACTAAAATTTTCTTGATGAAACATTTCGTTTATTTTACAGGTGAATCTGTGCTTAAACTAAATTTTTCTTGATGAAATTCGTTTATTTTAATCAGGTGAATCTGTGCTTAAACCATTTTATCCTCAACTTTTTCCACTTAATAATACAATGTTTCAAGACCATAAAGACAAGTTCCAATCACTCTGCTTCATTTGTTAAGAATTACTGAGAAATATGTCAAGGATGTAACATTGAACAAAGATACAATATAACAACTATTGGATAAAAACAATTATGGCGATGAATATGAGTTCTTCAATTTACTTCATGGAGGGCTTTTAGTATAGCCTTGGTAGAACATCAATTAAAGTTATCTCTACAAAAGTTTCTCCTCTCTTTTGGTAATTTTATTCAAACTAGAAAAAGCAATGGCAACAAGAAAAAGTATCAAAAAACAAAACTTATGATGAAGCCTTTAGAAAGAAAAGAATAAGAGCCATCTGTAATATGCAAGGAGAATTTGGTATTTTTTTTCAACAACCTAAAGATGTAAATCCTGATGAATAAAGGCCTGTATCATATCAGTGGAAATGACATTTCGTTCAATATAGTTAGGATATTTAAAATTAACCTTAATATAAAAAATGTGTAGTTGAATCTGGTAAATAAAAAAAGTATACTAGTAATCGCGATGGTAATATATTAAATAGCAGTCAATATGCAACTGAAAGTATAGATGAATTTTAGTTTAAGTAAAAGTTTTACTTTATAAATATGAATAGTTTACGTCGATTTTGAGCCTCTTGAATCCCTGATTCCCATATGACAAGTTTGAATGAATTGTGTCCTGCGTGTGAAAAGACGGGGATTAAACACAGAAGTCAAAAGCCTATAAACAATGTATATTCTGTGATTATCCTTCAATTAATGATAATAAAAAATATCAAAAGGAAAATAATTCTTTAGATTACAACCAAATGAATTACTTTACAAGAATTGATTAGAGAATGAATGTAAAGTATGAGGGTGATAACAACACTTTCCTTACAAGGGAAGAACTGAACGTATAGAGAAATGTTCAAAAGGATTGCTGTTATATATTATTCATGGATGTGATTTTCAGGGAAATATCAACACAAGAATATTGCATAATATAAAATAATGGATTATCTTGAATTAAACCTGAACTTAGGATAAAATAATAGAGTTTCTAAAGCAATAATAAATTAAATAACCTGTTTTCCAAATATTAATAAATGAATGATTTTTTACGCCATTTGGGAAAATAAGAATAAAATTTAACACATAACAATCTTCTCCAATTCATAAGAATGCCTCATAGTTGGTTCAGTGGATGTTGGAAAAACCTGCTTACTTTTTAAAGATGCTCCTCAACTCCCAACTTTTTTTAGATTATGATACTTTAATAATTTTCACAAAGTCGAAGTTTTCAACCAGAGTATCAACTACTCTCACAAGTTTAATGCTGTCTTCAAACGAAGATATAATTGTTTTATTTTAAACTTCAAAAAAACCTAAATGATTATACATTGAAGATATATACACTATTTTGTGATAACACAGAGATTGAAAAAGAAATCAAAACCGATAACTTGTATTCTTAGTGATAATACGGATGATATACCGTCCTCCCAAGTTTGGATAAATCCAACAGAACCTCGTTATCTTTGATGATTGTTGTTAATGAGAACCCAAACGGTAAATCGGACAGCTACCTACACAAGAGGGAAGACATTCTTCTTGTAATTGTATTTATCTAGTCAATCGTACTTTCAACTTCCTCGTCGTTCCAATCAGAAAATGCTAATATTTTTATTTTATTCAAGTTAATTCAATAGTATTAAAATTTTTGGAGAGACAATTGTTCTACATTATGTCGTAAAAAGGAATTTGGGGATTAATGACACACACGACTGAAAATATAAATATTATTGTTTTGGAAACAAGATGAGAATTAAATGATATTTTTCCAATAATAACTGGATGCGCACGAAAGAGCAAAGAAGATTTAGGGAACATCAAGAAGTTGTTCAAAAGTTGTAAAACACAGGAGACATAAAGAAGAATCGCAGGCAAAACTAGGGTGAAGAAGCATTGAAGAAAACAAGAGAAATTTTTTAAACCACTTTTAAAAAACTTCCCAAGAAAAATTATAGATGTTTCCACAGTTCCCACAATAAAATATACTCCTAAGAAAGCTCATGTTAAAGTTTCAGCAAATGACGGAGGAAGAATTAGAGCATATAGGCGATTAGAATATGATGAGAAGGAATTATTTCAACAATGGAAGAGATGAAATCGAGCCCTGATTATATTGTGACTGCTCTTCAAAACAATGAATAATTCAGCGATTCAAAAACCAAAGGCAGGGTCATTAACAACAGAAACAATCAGCAATATTTCATCTTGTTCAAGAAAAGGTATTGATATTTAATGATGAATTAAGGTTCTTGAATTCTGCCGACCCCCTGGTTCAACTAACTCCGAGATTAATGTTTCTTCTACAAAGATTGAAGACAAGGTTCAACCTGTGGAGGGATGAATCAAAGTATGATAAACATTGGATATGAGAAAATAATGATGATAAAGTATATATTGATCTGCTGACTCCTGTGATTATGGGGTTATCTTTCTGGTAAAAGTAGGAATGAAATGAGAAGGAGAAACACATTATTCGGCTTTAAGTATCCTTGGTTCAAGGTGTTAGTTTTTTCCAAATGACCCATCACATATTAGTTAATAGACTGTTATTGTTGTAGTACATAAGAAGCTGGATAACAACTTGTTTTTGAGCATCAGCCATTTTAGACCAGTTGATGACATGAAAATAATTAATAACATAATGATAAAGAACTTTTAATCTTCATATAAATAAGATGAGAAGCACAATCCTAGTTTTCCAATTCACAACAAGCCGACACACATCTTCATTTCCCATACCCACTACAACTTGACACACAACAGAATAATGAGGCATCTTTATTGTCCATGGAAACTTATATACTTATTTTAAATATAACTGATAAAAATGACACGTTTAGTTATAATCCGGGAAGTGGATACAAGATAACAGTCCTCACCCGGAGCATATGAGATTTCTCAAAATATCTTCCGAAATTGCTCGTCTATGAAAGAACAAGGTGATTGAACCAAAAAATATTGTCATAGACATTCAAAAACCTACTTCAAAATCAACGATTAACTTAAAAAACTACAAGGTTGATTTCCACAATTGGATAATTCATTTAGAGAGGTTATTGGGTTTCTCCTCAAAAAAGATTGAAACTAATGGGACGTTTTACAGTGATAATGGTCATTCAAATATCTCAGGAATAAATTCGTTATTAATTCACTGTGATTTGATTGATGTGCTTATAATGGATGGAATAAAACAAAAACAATAATTTTCTTCAGCGCATACTCAACCCAATTGTTATAAATTCCAATATGGAACCGCAAAAATTTGGTTATCCTTCTCATCTCTCCCATCCTCCTCCCTATGGTGTCATGGAAAAACCATAACACAGAGTAAATTTTAGGAATAACCCCGACCAAGATAATCGTATGATTTCTTTAATGGAGAAGTTATATCCATCCAGAATCACCTACGTGAAGTTTCCCATAAATAAATACGATGGTTATGTGAGGAACACGATTGGGAAAATATATAAAATATTACAGGGGATGGGATGTTCCTTTCCCCATCACTACAAGGGCGAAGGTATGTAATCTTGGTAGAGGATACTATAAACCTAATGAGACAAAGGGGTGTCGGACATCAAATTTCGAGGAGATGGATAATTGATAACTCCTAAATGGGTATCGTTCAAACTATTCTTAACATAAGACCTAATTGTTCAATCTGCTTCTGCTGTGGGGAAATGTAGCAGGTGTTATAAAGAGTATAAAAGATGCCCAAAAGGAATCTGCATAAATTACACAATAAAGAAATTAAGAAAGGCAAAACTCAGTTGTCTCCCAAGAACGACAGAAAATAATTCGATACTTGGATAGGGTTTCAAAAGTTTTAAATCTTTTTTCCTAAATATACAAGTTAGGAAGCATTGATAGTAATCCTATGATTGGATGATACTACTATTATTATCTAAACTCCACTAAAAAAGAGATTACTTTCAAAGGTAAATGCAATAACTGGAACAAGACCTGGAATGCAAATGGTAGCAAAAAGTTTTTTGAATATAATAATCAACAAACTATTGAATCTATCGAAGTTTCTTGTTGTGTAAATTTACATTCACTAAGGCTGGGAATAAACACAAACTGCGCACACTCGTAAATGATTTCTTCTGGAAAATGTTTGATAGTGTTCGTTTGTTAACATTGGCACAACAAGAAGTTGGAAGCGGTTGATTAGTTCTGCTGTTCTGAAAATGATGAATTTACACTATAATTCATTCGGCTGATAGTAATGGGAAAGGGGCTGTCGAAGGTTTTATTCCTATATGTCAACGGCGAACAAACAACAGACCCTGGATATAATCAAAGGAAAAGGAATGTATAATGATGAATAACAAAAGCAGTAATAGTTTTTACTGTGCAGTTCCCTTAAAGGTATATTTGGACTTTTGTGATCATGATACAGTTCTGTATGGCTAAAATTCAGATTTCAACTATCAAAGGACTGATAATGAAAGATAGATTACTTTTGGTGTTGGTAGGCTTTTGGTGAGCAGAAAAAATTTGTAATTGTGAATGAGTTGGTTATTAGGGATATACTCCTAATCTTAAAACAGAAGAGATGTTGAATAGAAGACTTAACACTCAAAGAACCACTCGGTGTATTCATACTCAAACGAAGATGCCAAACGTTAAACTCAACCAAACACTTACACGTGGATTTGGTGTTCTGGAAGGAAAGCACGATAACTGTGGATCCATTTTTAAAAAGCCAGATGGTGGATACTGGAATGATAAGAATAATGCATTAA
>JAXMNL010000555.1:32780-43917 GCA_035128595.1 Eptatretus atami
GAGAGAGATTATCCATAAATGCACGAGATCTGAAGATCTGGCATGCACTAGATGATAGACGGAGAGGTAAACGCGGTCAATAACTGAAGATAGTGGGTGCAAAACACCCAGAGCTATAATTGAACCGTCGAGGCCTCGATGGGCGGATAACCATATGACTGGCTGGGCTGGATGACAGGAGGTCACACTCGCTCTAGCTCCTGGGGGCTGGCTGGATGAGCGCGAATTTAATCAGCGAGAAAGTTAAACCTTCGCATACCTCCACATCACCCCATCGCGAAGTTGGCTGGATGATAGAGCACGCGTTAGTTATAACTTCAACTCATACTCAGGATGGGGCTGGATGAGTGAGAGGTACCCTACCTGTCAACCCACTGGCTAAGCTGGCCTGGCATGGAATGATAGAGAGGTAGCCCCATCTCACCTCTACAGCTGGCTGGCTGGATGATAGGAGGTAGCCATACTCACCTCAGAAGGTCTTGGCTGCATGAAGACGCGACGGCTCGCCCACCACAGATCACTACTCTACACCATGGCAGTCGGCTGGGATGACCGAGACGTACCTAGTGCAAATAATAGAACTCACCTCGCAAGCTGAAGGCTGGCTGGAGCTGGATGAATAGAGAGGTACTCACACACCCATCATCTACGCCGGCCGAGTCTCTTAAGCCGACTTCTGGTGGATGACGAGCGAGAGTACATACTCCCTCTCAAAGGGCTGGTGGCTGGTTGACCGGAAGTTTCCTGCATCACTCCACCTCTAAGCTGGCTGGCTGGTGATAGAGAGGCGTACCCATACTGCCCAACTCTCTAAGCTGCGAAGAATGGCTGGATGATACGACGAGGCTACCGTGGTACACATTACTCACCTCTGAAAGCTGGATGCGCTGGAAATGATAGGAGATGTACCCCTAAGGTCAGTGACCACCTTAAAAGGGCTGGCGAATTGACAGAGAGGGGGGAGTTACTCACGCATGACTCATACTCTCCTAGAGGCTGGCCGGGATGTACCGCAAGAATCATACTCACCCTCTATAGCTGGCTGGGCATAATCGAATAGAGAAGGTACCTCCATACTACTCTCATAAGAGCTGGCTGGATGATCGATAGACGGGAGAGGTAACACCAATAACGCTGCACGCTCTAAGCGGCTGGATGAAGAGAGGTACACCAACCTCATGCGCTCTAAGCTGGTGGCTGGATTATAGGGCAGGTACCATATCCTACGCACTCCAAGCTGGAAGATGATAAGAGGCCTTTACCATATCGATCTAAGCTGGCTGGCTGGATGACGTATGAAAGTGTTAACGTGAGCGATACTCATTCACCGACTCTAAGCTTGGTGGCTGGGAATCTAGAGATGACTAGAACGAGGTCCCTCAATCACACATCTAAAGGCTGGATCGATACGAGTAGAGGTAAACCCTATGCGTCAGCAGCTCCTAAGCTGGCTGCAGGATGATAGAGAGGTAGCCCATACTCAACTCTAAGCTGGATAGAGATGCATCACGACCGGCGAGGCCTCCATACTCCCCTAAGCTGGCTGGCTGGATGATAGAGAGGAGATACCGCTACTCACCTCTAAGCTGGCTGCCTTGATGACTGAGAAGTCTCCATCCTCACCTCTAAAGGGCGTTAGCCGGGAGGGTCAACGACTGAATTGTCCGTCTGGCTGGCTGGATGATAGAGAGGAAACCCATACCAACCCTCTTAAGCTGGCTGGCTGGGCTGGATGACAGAGACGTACCCAGACTCACCTCTAAGCTGGCTGGCCTGGACGACCAAGAAGTACCCCGATACTCAACTCTAAGCTGGGGCGACAGAGCACTGGACTGAGATGCCACGAGAGGTACCCATATCACGGCCACACCAATACATTAGGACGACGCAGCATCGGACTGGAATGACGAAAAGTAACCCATCCGCACCCATATCCACCCTCTAGGACTTGGACTGGCTGGACGGTATGATAGAGAGTCGGCTAGACATACTCAGCTCTAAGCGGGTGACAGGAGAGGTACCCCTCAACTCACCGTCGTCGTGGCCAAGCTGGCCTGGCCTGGAATGAACGTGACGGAAGTACCACGCCCGACCATGAGCTCACGTCCCTCTAAAGCGGCCGCGAGAATCTTGCCTGGAGGATGAGAGGTACCACCCACACAATACCTCAGCATATCTCAACGCCTCTAGCTGTGTTGGCTGATATGAGAGAGATACTCCAATACTAACCTGCTAGCCAAGCTGGCTGCGTGATGAGTTCTCAGAGGCTGGAGATAGTAACGCGCACTATATCACTGTGGCCGTGCAATCTGCTTGGCGTGGTCGGGAATGTTAGCAGAGATACCCATACTCACCGATCTAAGCTGGCTTGGCTTGGATGACAGAGAGGTACCACGTGCCTCCCAGGTTTACTCACACTCTCCACACGCTGGCATAGGTGGAATGGAGCGTGACCTCGCTCCTTCAGCTCATAAGCTGGGCTGGATGATCAACAGAGGAGGTACCCATATCACCTCTAAGCTGGCTGGCTGGATGGAACAGAAGGTACCCATCTCACCTCTAAGCTGGCTGGTTGGATGACCGAGAGTACCCTCGGCTGATGTACCACACCAGGCATGACTGCACACTCTAAGTTGACCAGCTGCTGCGAATGACTAGAGATGGTACCTCAATCATACTCACTCCAACGCTGGCTGGCTGGATGATAGAAAGAGGTACCCACTGTATACTCACCTCTAAGCTGGCTGGGATGATAGAGAGGTACGCCATACTCAACCTCTAAGCTGCGGCTGATGATAGAGAGGTACATAGTCACCTCTAACGGAGGGCTGGCTGGCTGGATGATAGTCCAGAGGTACCCGGCGCCATACTAACACGTCGAGTTGAAAGCCCTGGCTGGCATGAGATAGGAGATTGTTACCCTGGTCCCCATACCTCACGTCGTTAATGTTACTGGGCTGGCTGGGTGCCTCGCCCTCGAGAAGTTATCCAGACACTATAACTCGGACGTCGCTTCTAAAGCTGGGCTGGATTTTGGAATTTAAGAGGTACCCCCATAGCTATCCATACTCACCTCAGAGCGTGTGCTTGGGGCCTAGGGAGATGCAGTATGACGAGCCAGGGTAAACGTGAAGGGCACATTCCATGCCACCTCTAAGGCTGGGATGGCCCTATGGTGATAGAAGGTACCAAACTAACTATCACTTGCTCTCTCTAAACAGACTAGAGAGCCTTTAAAGGCTGGATGACAGAGAGGTACCACCCCCATACTGCCTCTAAGACTGGCGCTGGCTGGAATGATCAGAGAGGTACCTGCAAACAGCACGCGAAAAACGGGATAAAAACATACGTGCACGGCTTTATTTTTTAAGGAGGCTCTGGGTAAGCTATAGGAGAGAAGGACTGGATGTGATCCGAGTACGGAAGGTCACTGAAGCATACTGCACCTAAGAACTGGCTGGGCTAGCTGATCTCGATAGAGAGGTACCCCATGCCATACTCCTTCATCTTAGTAGACCTGAACTGGCTTGGATGGGTGAGAGAGAAGGTAAGTGAGCCATGAATCTAGTATATCCACCATATCAACTCAAGCTTGGGCTGGCTGGATGACAGAGAGGTAACCCCATACTTCACACTCTCATAAGCTGACTGGTCTTGATGACCGGACAGGAAAGTACTCATCCCCACCTCTAAGCTGGCTGCTGGATTGAAAGAGAGGTACCCATCTCGACCTCTAAGCTGGATGGCTGGATGATAGAGAGTACCTTACTCACTCTAAGCTGGCTTGGCTGGAATTGACAGAAGGTATCCCATACTACTCACCTCTAAGAGCTTGGCTGGCTGGATACCGAGAAGTGACTGAGGTACAATACCACTTCGAAAGAACTATGGCACTGGTATGATAGGAACGAGACTACAACCATGACTCACACTCTTAAAGCAGGTGAGGATAGCTAGGATGGCTGGATGATAAGTAGAGAACGTAAAACCGCATACGTGCGACACCATCGGTCGAGAGACTAGGCTGCCTGAGATATGAACAGATGGTAACCCATAACTTTCACAACTACTATAGTGGCTAGAATGTCCGAGAAGTCAGGATGCAGATGAGATACATACTCACTCACTCATGAAAAGAACTCTGGCTTTGCTGGGATGATAAAGAAGCGTAACCAAGGCATCGATACTCAGTCCAATCTTCGGAAGCTGCTGTGCTGGAATGACAGGAGGAGAGGTAATCAACATACTCTACACTCTAAGCTCTTGGCTGGATGAACCATAGAGAAAAGTACCCATAAACTACCCATCTAAGCTGAGCTGGGCTAGGTATAGCATGAGAGGTACCACAGGTGAGACCACATACTCATACATCTAGCTTGGCAGGGTGGGAATGATACAATAGAGAAAGGTAACACCAAGGATGTTCATTACCTAACGACGTCTCGAGAAAGCTGGCTGGCTGTGAGAATTAGTATACGAAAGGATGCAGGGTGAGAAGATACCTATAAATATACAATCACTAACACCTGCGTGACGTACTTTCGGCACCTGGCGTGGTATGATGAGATAGAATGAAGGTACCAAAACATATATAAACACTAATCACCCTAAGGGTACTGGCTGCTAGGATGATAAGGTGAGAGAGTATCTTATATACATACTAATAACACTAGACCATCATAATGCTGGCGTGGGATGTCACTGGATGACAGAGAGGTTCCCGAGATACTAATAATAATCAATAAACTCACAAGGATACTCCAAGTGGCTTGGATGATAGAGCAGGTACCGGTGAGATATATTATATAATAAGAGGGCTGCATGCATACTACTCTAGAGTTGGAGCTGGAGTAATGAATATAGAGAGGTACCAACTAATACCTACCTCAAGATACCTGGCGGCTGCGAATGATAGAAGGAGGAGTAAGCCTCACATAACCGGCACCTCTAGTGAGCTGCTGGCTGGCTGACAGAGAGGTATATATCTAGCAAAATAATAAACAACATACGGACATACTCCAAGTGGCTGGGCTGGTGATATACACGAGGTACCGTCTGATCTATAATAACGTAGCACCTCTACGGTGGCTGGAATGATAGAAGACTGGGGTTAGCTTTTGCGGCCGCGCAACATACTGTGGTTAGACTCACCTTAAGGCTGGTGGGCTGGATGATAGGAGACGAAACCCATACTGCACCGCCGGCTTCTGTAAGGGAATGCCTGGCTCGCGCAACTGGAAGTGACAGAGAGAGGTACTCCCTCATACTGACACCAGTTCAATCTCAAGGCTGGCTCTGGCCTTGGATGACCGAGAAGGCCGTTTCGGGCTACCCATAACTCCACCTCTAAGCTGGCTGGCTGGATTGATAGAGAAATACCCATACTCCTCTAAGGGTTGGCTGGAATGAAGAGAGGTACCTCCACTGAATTACCTACACCATACCTCTATATCACCCAGGCTCTAAGGGGCTGGCTGGCTGGATATAGTAGAACTAGTACAGAAGGTACCCCGTCATCTACATTACTCACGCTCTAAGCGGGCTGGCTGGGATGATATAGAGAGGTACCCATACTCCACCTCAGCTGGCTCGGCTGGATGGATAGAGAGGTACCATAACTCACCTCTAAAGCTGGGCTGGCTGGATGAATAGAGAGGTTTACCCCGTAGGTGGCCCGAAATGAGTACCCATAGTATACTCTGGCAGCTGCTGTATATACGCTGGCTGGCTGGACTGATAGAGAGGTACCCATCAGTCATCTACAGTAAGCTGGCTGGCTCGGGATGTTATAGAAGAAATGGTACCAGGAGGTGTATCATCAACTCACCTCTAAAGTCCCTGTGGCCGGGATCGCATGAAAGAGATGTACAGGCGCCTTTGCGTCAGGAAGGGCATCCGCAGTACTCACGTACAAACATTCGTAATGCAAGCTGGCTTGGCCTAGGTTGACCGAGAAGTACTATCGCGGCTATACTCCGACTCTAGAAGAGATATGGATGATCCGCTCGGCTGGGCTGGATGATATGGACGAGCGGTTAGACCCCATCACACTCACCTCAATGCTGGACTAGAGCTGATGATAGGAGGTACCATACTCCGTCCTAAGGCGATGGGCTACTAAGGATGGACAGAGAGGTACCCGAAAGCCATTACTTGCAACACGATCAGCCTTAATGGACGTGGCTAGCGATGATAGAACGGAGGTTACTCCATAGCTACACTACTACTAAGTAAAACTGGACTTGGCTGGAAACAGACCCCGAAAGGGAAGATATACCCAGGTGAGATATAACATATACATCACCTCTATGAATCTGGCTAGAGCTGGATGATACAGGAGAGGTACCCATACTCACCTCTAAGCCTGGCTGGACTGCGATGATAGAAGAGGGTAATAACGCATACTCACACTCACTAGAGCTGGGCTGGCTGGTGATGAGCAGGGAGGTACGCATACATATCACCTTCTAAGATGACTGACTGGCCATTATGAACCCCAAGAGGGAAATGTACCCACTCCAGGTTAGACCATATCTAAAATACACTGGCTGAGCTGGTATTGATAGCGAGGAGTAAACCAACCGGTCACCATACTCACCTTAGCTGGATGGGCTTGAGGGAATGATAGTAGAGGTACCTATACTCACTACATTCATAAGAAGCTGGACTGGCTGATGAAAGAGGTAAAGACCGATGCTTGGTGCATCTGAGCTCACCTCTAGCGGCTGTTGGAGATTGACCTAATAGAAGAAAGTACCATAACCAAGGATGTAGGTGACGTCACTCGAAAGATTTACTAGGCTTGAAAGTAAGGTATGGAGATTAGAAAGAGACGTAAACCGCAGACGTTTACACGCATCAACACGTCTAAGCTGGCTTGGGAGCATCTTGGAATGATAGAAGAGGATACCAACACAATACGTGCAATCACACGCTCTAAAGCATGGTTGGCTGGGATGATGGATGAGGGAGATTAAACCTCAATACTTATACACAACTTACGAAGACTATGGAATGAGCTGAGCATGACAGCAGAGATAGCCATACTCACCTCTAAGAGCGGCTGGTGGATGATAAAGAGAGGTAAATAGGCGACATAAAAATGTTCTCCACGCTCTAAGCTGCGGCTGGATGACCCTTTAGTAGAAGTAAGATACAAATGATGACAACCATGATATTGCGATAACCTTTTATATGCTGGCATGTTAGAAGAGGGAACCCTTCTTGTACAACATACTCACACTCAAGCGAAGCACTGGAATTAGATAAGAGAGGTTAACACATACATACTACACGACTGTAGCTTTGGCTGGATTGGATAGTATGAGGTAACCCCCTTTGAGGGTGCAATCACTCACCTCTATAAGCTGGCTGGTCGTGGATGATAGAGGAGGGTACCAGCACGCAGTAATCCATATCACCATCATGAAAGCTAGGCTGGGCTCGGATGAATAGTAGAGATCCAGCCCATTCACATTAACCGTGTGACTCTAAAGTCATGATCTTGTGTGAATCGAAGACTGGATTGGTAATGAAAAGAGAGGGAGGTACCCTCATTCTTAATGAACCACCTCTTCTAGCTTGGCTGGCTGGATGATAGAGAGGTACCCCATAGTTCACCTCTAAGGTCTAGCGCTAGGCTGGATGATAGAGAGGTACCCGATATACTACACACCTCTAAGAAATGGGTGGCCTGGATGTATTAGAGAAGAGTGTCAGATACCACAACTTTCCACAATAAACTTTCACCTCTAATTGTACATAAGCTGGCTGGATGAAGAGGTTACGCCATACTATGCACCTCTAAGCTGGAGAGACTGGAAGATAGGATAAGAAGGTGGTGTAACCCAAGCAGACTCTTCTTCCCATTATTCACCCAATAAGCTGGCTGCGATGATAGAGAGAGTGTTAACTACCCTATACTCACCACTAAGGTCTAGGAGCTGGCTGGCATGACAGAGAGGTACCATACTCACACTCTAAGCCTGGACTGAGCTGGGATGACAGTAGTAAGTCCATTTTCAGATTAACTTATTACTCTAAGGTTCTTGGGCTGGCGTTGGATGACAGGAGAGGATCACATACACCTCTAAGACATGCTGGCTGGCTTAGATTAGAGAGGTACCCATATTCACCTCTAAGCTGGCTGGCTGGATGACAGGGTACACAGAACTCACCTCTAAAGCTGGCTGGGGCTGTGGATGACGCGAGAAGTACCCCATACTCACTCCGGAGTTGGCTGGATGATAGGAGAGGGTGACTCCCAGTGGACTCAGCTGAGATCATGAAAGACCACCTGGATGGTCTGGATGATAGACGGGAGGTACCCATCCCCAACCTCTAAAGTGGGCTGGCTGGCGGATGATAGAGAGGTTACGGCCGATAAATGCAACCTATCTAAGTTCCTGGCTTGGCTGTGTATCGAGAGGGTAGCCCTGCCCACCATACTCAACGACTCGCTCGGAAGGGGAATTCATGGCTAGGGACTGAGAAGAGAGGGTACCTCCCGCACTCCCTCCCCACTCTAAGGGAGATAATTTCCGGCTTGGGGCTGGGAATGGGCCCGGGGTGAAGTACCGCTTGCTGAACTATCGAACTCCGACCATCGAAGCCTGCGCTGGCTCGGTGGATAGAGAGGTTACCTAGTCACCTCTAGCTGTCTGGCTGGATGCAGAGAGGTACCGGATCACAATACTCACATAAACTACATCTAACGGCCTGGCTGGTTAGACGGTAGAAGTACCCCATACTCACTCTCAGCTGGCTGGCTGGATGATAGAGAGGTACCCATCGTCCTGCGTTCGACCTAAGCTTGGATGGCTGGATGATAGATGACGGGTTACCCCCATACTCACTTCTAAGTGGATGGGCTGGAGGATATTACATCAGAGAGGCCGTCTTTAGTTAATATGGTTACGCTTATGAATCATGTGATTTAATTACCTGGGGACACGGCCATCTTACCGTACGCTACTTCCATCTCGTCCGATCTAGCTGGGCTACCGGGCTGGGAATGAATCAACGTGAGGTGTATATACCCCATACTCCGGATTCATTAAGAGCCCTGTATGTCTTGGCAGAGTGTCCCGAGGGGAAGTACTTACTCCCACCTCTAAGGCTGGCTGGGCTAGATGATAGGAAGCGGAAGGGTACCATACTCACTTCTAAACGGTCGCTAAGGGCGATCGGGGAGATGATGTAGCTGAGCGGGTAAGGATAAGGAAACATACACTGGATCGTTGGGACTCTTAATGGCTGGGGATGACAAGAGAAGGGTCCTAAAATGATCTCGTCCATCTCTAACTGGCTGGGGTGCGGGTGAAGGTGATAACTTTGAGAGGGTTGAATTCGCATTAGCTCACCTACCTAAGATGGGATGATTAGAAGGTTGTACGCTCCATCGGGTACACCTCTCAATTGGAGCCTGGCTTGTGGATTGAGAAACCAAGACAAAAGCGGAGAGAACTGGTACTGCAACATTTTCCATTAATAAGTTTATTTACCATAACTCTTCTAACGTGCCTGGCTGGCTGGATGAAATAAGAGGAAGCGATGCGCCGCATACCTCACCTCGTCCCGTAAGCTGGAAAGATGGTTAATGGGATGTGGCAGGTACCCAGGGACTCATTACACACACTCTTTTATTGGGTAAGCTGGTGTGTTCGGTTTGGCTGATGGAGGAGAAATAGAAGGTGCCAAAGAAACTAGTGAAGCTCAAACCGGTTTTTTGCGGTAAGGGCTGGACAGGCTGATGGGGAAAGGTTCCCATCCATAACTCACTCATCTAAAGCTGGCTGGGACTGGATGATGGAAGAGGGATTACCAATTACTCACCGTCCTAAAGCCTGCTGCACTCACCTGATAGACTGGAAAGTACATCTACATTACACCTACTTATAAACCTCTAAAGATCTGGGGCTGGGCTGGATGATAGAGGGAACCATACTCTTTCACCATCTCTAGTAAGTCTGGCTGGCTGGATGAAAGAGACTAACCGACTCACGACTCTAAGCTGGCATGATAGTAGGAGCTCTGGCAGCTGGACGACCCCAGAAGATCTCGAAGAGTGCGGCGCATAAAATATCAAGCAACTTTACAAAAGCAGACAGAGCAGACTTAACGCAAAATATGATTATAATCTTCTGCAATCTTAATTTTGTGGACACACGCCAGGACAACTCCCACACACACACACACAACACACACACACACACACAAACACACAAACACACACACAACACACACACACGCAACAATGCACAAACACATACGACACACATACGCACACCACACACACACACCCACACACACACACACACACACACACAACACACAAATCCCGATGAAGAAGAGTTATTGAAGCAAGAAGGAGAGGAGATGAGGCTACGATCTCGGAACCTTTGTACTTGATTGCACGAACGTGCACCAACACGTTTTTTTTTGGGGCGGGGGGGGGGGGGGTGGGGGTGCTCCGTGGTGCAGTACCCAACAGCTGGTACGTTGTCTCTGGCTTCAGCAGCGCATGTGGAGACCGTGGGCGTGAAGGAGGGGCTTGAGTGGAGAAGGGGCGGAGTCCAGAGTGAGTGGATGGAGTGGAAGGCGGACCAGGTAGGCGGTGGTGTCAACGTCGTGTGGGCGGAGATGAGGAGGCGGAGTCCGCAGGGTGCGTGGATGGAGTGGTCGGCGGACCAGGTAGGAGGACGAGGTCAACGTCGTGTGGGCGGAGACAGGAGGCGGGTCCAGGTAGCGGAGGCGGGTTGTGGGATGTCGGGCAGAGAGACGAGGGTGGAGAAGGTGGAGGGACCGCTCGCGACCTTTATAGGACTCGCAGCGGCGGGGCGAAAGGCCACCCTGAAGCAAAGTGTCATTTCTGAATCGGGTGTTCTGATTGGCCCGACCCTCACGCGGCCGCTAACTTTGGCTGGAAACCGCAACAACTCCATTTCCGGCAAGGTCACTCCAGACAGCGAAAATATTAGCGAACGTAGTGAGCTTCATACTTACGCGTGCAATGAGAGAATAGGTAAAACAACAACAACAACAGCAACACAACACCCTGGCAATTTGAAATCCGTGTCGTTGGCTACGACCCTTTTGTTCCAGTTTTTTTTAAACGCTGTGCGTTGTATAATAACGA
>JAXMNL010000556.1:8631-26044 GCA_035128595.1 Eptatretus atami
ATAATGAACATGGATATATAATTTTGAAACGAATCTGGGAAAATAATCATTTCCGCTCAGTGCTCAATGAAAGGGACCACACCAACAAACACACACACACACACACACACCACACACACCCACAGCATCACACACACACACCACCACACACACACACAACACACACACACAACGTTACACCACAAACACACATTACACACATACATATACACACACATACATAACACAAACACACGCACACTACACACACATACCCTACATACACACATACCACACATACATACCCATACCTACTCACACACACAACACACCACATACACAACATACAGACACACATACCCAATATACACACACACTACACCACACACATCATACACACACATACACACATTACATATACATTACATACATACAACACACATACATACACACATACCCATACACTTACACAAGACACATACACAACCATTACATACACACACACACACATACATACACACATACATACACACACATACACAGCATACACACACATACAACACACCACACTACACACACCATACATACTCATATACACACAACAAACATACATACACTGCACAACACACATAATACCATACATACACACACATATACACATACTACAACCATACATACAATACACACACAACACACACACATACGATCACAACCACATACCCATAAACATACACACACCAATACACATATACAACACACATACATACACACAACATACACACATACACAACACACATACATCACACACACACATACACACATACCAATTACATACATACACACACACACACATACACACAATACCATACATCCACACATACACGAACACTACACACACATACATACACCATACACATTCATTACACATAACACACACACATACACAACAACATACATACACACATACATACACACACACATACAACACAACATACATACACACAACCATAACACCACTCATACCACACATACATACTTACATACACACAATACATACACACACTCAACACACACACAAACCAACATAACATTACACACATAACACACACACAATATACACACCACACAACACACACATACACACACAATACCCATACTTCTACACATACACACACACTACACACACTACACTACACACATACATTACACACACACACACAATTACCATACATACTACACACACACACACATACCATACAGACATACATACACACACAACATACACAACACATACATACTTACATACACACATACAACACACATACATACACACATACACACGATACATACACACATTTACATACACTACATATACACACAACACACACACCTACATACACACATACATACACACATAGACTCAACACACACATACACACACACACTATACACACACACATACATACACACATACCTACATCATACACACACACTCATGACATACAACAAACACCATACACACACTCACATATACCAACCACCACACATACATACATACATACAATACACGCACAGTACATACCAACACACATACCAACACAACATTAACACGCACATTACACACATACATACACAATATACACACAACACAACATACACCACACACACATACACACACATACCATACATACACATACATACATAAACACAAGATACACACACACACACACACACATAAGATACACACACATACACACACATACAAACACATACACACACAATACCATACAATACATACAACACAATACACAACATACAACACAATAACAACACATACACACACATAACCAACTACAGTACACATACACACACATAACACACAACATACACACACACACTCAACACACATACTTACACATAATTAACACACACATACATACACAGCACATACACACACATACCATCAATACACACACATACACATACATACACACACATACATACATACAACACACATACCACATACACACACACAACACATACCCACTACCTACACACACACACATACACACATATACAAATACATACACACACATACATACACACACAACACACATACTACATACACAACACATACATACCACATACATACACAGCACACATACCACACATACCATACATAATACACACACACATACACAACATACCCAATAACATTACACACACACTTACCATACATACACACACACACACACATACACACACATACACATACAATACACACAACATACATACACACACATACCACACATCATACATACATACACACCAAACACACACAATACAACACATACGACATACAAACACACACACATACACACACAATAAGGACGTTGGGGCTCAATGGATGTTGCTCTCCCTCAACCATCTCAGCATCACGTGTGTCTCCACTGGATTTGTGTTGAATTCAAAATCTACAACATGTGGCTGGGTAGAACTTTCCCATGAAGAGGATCTACTAAAAAACCTGTTTCCTCTCACACCGAGGGCAGGTTGCGGCCCACTCTGTTTTTTGGCCGCCTCACGTTCCGCCCTGCCCCGGCAAGCCGTGCTTTTCCAGGAACCACATCCCGGTTAAACTCCCAAATTGCAGGCCGGCCACCAACCTCCAATCTCCTTCCTCCCGTTTGGTTGGATGCTACGGACTACTGCTACTACTGTATAGAAGTGAATGCATGAATTTTTGAATCTACTCAGTGTGCCGGTGACCGCTCACCTCGCTCTTCACGTAGGACACGGCGGGATCTTTAACGTCCAACATCGCACACTAGAGACGGGACACAGACTTATTGTCCGGTACAGGGACGGCACCACTTTGATCACACTACCCTGCCTGCGACAGCACCAACGCGACGGTAATATAGTCGGGTCAGGACAAGGCCAGACCTCAAGCTACCGAAAGGAAGTGCGACACCCTGGTCCATACGAATCACACAGCTCAACACCAAGCCCACAGACCGTTTGACGCGGAGACTTGCCAGGGCGGAACTGCCATCTTTGAGCGGGGCGGGCCGTAACACGAATTCCATGAGGAGGTTTCAAGCGAATACAGCACCGATCTCGTGCTTGAAAGTGACTGAAGGCCGAACAGGCTTTCTGCTTCCCCTCCATTATCCTACCGCATAGGCCACCCGGAACAGAGGGGTGAGCCAGCCTAGGGACAGTCAAACAAACCAGTCGACCACTTCAACTCCCTCCTGGCAAAGTTAAACACCTCACCGACATCAACTGGCAAATCGTCCGACGGTTTATCCATGGCGATGAATCGATAGCGAGCATGAGCATTCGTTGATGCAATGTATAAACAGTGTAGCCGAGAGGTCGGTCTCGTTTTGTGTGTTTTGTTCACAAAGGTTCGGGGCTTGTGGAGGGCTAGAGCATTCACACAATGGATCAGGACAAAACAGAGGGACACTTGAGACAAATTAGGACGTGGTGGTGCAGGGGAAGACTGCGGCGTTGACAATATGGCACACACAAGGAAACACAGGAAGGTAAAACTGGAAATGAAGGAGTAGAGATTTGTGGTTGGTGAGGGAGAAAAAGGATCATGGTTATGCACGGGGGACGTCTGAGATGGTGGTGAAACAGCCTGTGTTGAAGACCGAGAGGGAAGGAAGCGATTCTGAAAGGGAATGTGGAAGTTTGATTCCACAGGTGGAATAAAGAGAACGGACAGAGTGGAGCGTGAGCAGTGATCCTGGATGTGGGTGTTTTCACCAGAGGGTTGATGGGGACCGTGTGCACCCTGAAGAAACCTGGTGGGCAACAGAGCAGAAACAGGGTGCAAGAGCAGGCACAGGAGGTGTTGAAGGACAGACAGAGAGACGTGTTAACGAACCTGCAGTACAGAGCTCATAAAGAATTTCCTCCGTAAATCGAGATTCCAGGTTTCCCAAAAACAGGGTTTCTGTTCACCTCGAACCTCGTCCCATGATTCCTAAGCGATTCGCGCCACTCTTGGGAAATCCAACAACATTAACAAATAAAACTTTTAAACATCATTCCCCAACAACCGTGAACCTCCAGGATGGAACAACGGCGGGACACAACCGATCCCTCTAACGCCTCGTGACCGTCGGCCGAAAGGCCTGAGTGACGTCACGACAATATTTAATATTTGTGATCTTGTTGCTTTGCACCGGAAAAAGGTTCTGATATCTCCATCAGTATTCGAGCTACGTCGGTCATATTCATTTTAAAGGCTACTTTATACTTCTCAGAGATGTACAGTGAAAATAAAAAGTACTGATATTTATACACCGCGATTGTTTCCTCACGTCTTTTACACGCTGACAATATTCGTTTCCCATGGTCCAGGTCAAACCTCTTTTTTATTCATTATTATTACTGAACAGGATTACCGCCTGACGGGCGATCGTTTCAGCAGTGCGACTCGTATCTTCTTGATGCCATACTTTATTTGGGCGTGTCATAGGCAACTGGACAGCTCTTGTAGGCAAACAAACAATAAAATAGTCAGGAACTAGTGCTATCAGGTTCACGTTCGACCCAATGGCGGACCAACACACGTCTCATAACCATCCCTCTATCAATTCCACTCGATCATTTGAAAATCCCAAGGGGACGAGAAGGGTATCTCGCCTGGGGCACTGTACCACAGACTCGAGCGTGGCGTGGAAATGCCTCCTTCACGGTGAGGTCAGTCGGCTTCAGTCGGACAGGCTAACGAACCATTGGAGATGTCACCAGGAGTGATGAAATCATTAGTTCATCACACGCTCATTAACGGTTTTACCTCAATTATCGTTTCATTTTTAAAGTGGCACTTTTTAATTATGTCTCAATTAATTTACACAACACAAAACCACAACAGAACAAGTCCTGGTGAGGGTCCACAATCTCCGACACTCTTTTTTCTTAGTTTTGAATGCAAATCTTAAGCAGAAATTTTTCATTGCTGCAACCAAAGCCGTGCGTGCACGTACAAATCCGTTTCAGACCCTTTCACATGTACAATTATTTGATATGCAGATTGATTATGACTCAAATCAGGCACGTGGTGGCGATTGAGTGAGCCGATGTTGCGGATCCTCTTCGAATTTTCAGTCATCGGATGGAAATTAGGCATGAAATCTTCGATTTCACAAGTGACGGACAGTTTGGCGGAGAGCAGGGCTGGTAAATAAATTAAATAAATAAATAAATTATTTATTGCTTACAGAGGGACTTGGATTGAGGAAAAACAGGAGTTCGTCTTTTGACAACATTTTAAATGCTGAGTGGCTGAGGATCCATCCATCCGTCCTCACATCCTTGGGACCACATCTGTGCGAGCGTTGTGCTTGCTTCAGCAGCTCCATTGAGCTAAGCTGGACACAATCCTGACAGGTAACCACTCGCAGCAGATACCAGCAAGCCGGCACTCATTTGAGCGACTCTTGAAGGATGACAGGCAGATCACCCCACTTGGTGTTAATGAACAGCGAGCAGGATTTTGAAGTCAGGATCCCTCGGATTTCCAGCCCACGCCCGAACATCCTGAAGCCAACACCAGGCACAGTAACAATCCGAACCAGGCCAAACTTGATTTGATACCATCTCGAACTCTTTGGAATGATTAACCGGGTTCGAAACCCCCAACCTTCCAGATGTATAGCAGGGCACCGTTCTACCATTACACCGCAGGCTCTGTCCACTGAAGAATATACAGACGTTTCAACAAAGTAACACTCAGTCACTGAAGGACGAATTCTTTCGTGTTTACAGCGGTTTGCTTCATCTTAAATAAACAATAACGCACGTACAAATTATACACTTGTATGTAGATTTCCATCAAACTCTCGCGAGATCTCACACAGTCTCAGACTCACCAGTCGATATTTCCGTTGTTTCTCTGCTGCCCGCAGCGATTTGTGCCGTGAAGGTCGTCTTCGGTAAGTGGAGGTTGTTTTGGGTCGTTTTACCTCGAAGTCACGACGTGTCACCCTGAACGATAGCTGGTCATTCTCCTCTCTCTCTCTCTCTCTCCTCTCTCTCTCTCTCTCTTCCTCCTCTCTCTCTCTCTTCTCTCCTCTCTCTCTCTCTCTCTCCTCTCTCCATCAAGCCGAGATTAGCGCAACCGGGCCCTCGCTCGAGCACGCTCAAGCGGCCGGTACACAGAGGAAAGCCATTACAACCTCCTTCACCTCGGAAACGGACAGGCTCGTGGCTACAGAGGACGCGCGCTGACGGGTACAACGTGTAACCCGAGTTTACATCACACGACACATCGCTCCTCACCTTGCACACACCTAGCTCTGCAACCTGTACGGTCAAACAAACAGGTACATTGTCAGTTGGTGCTTGGCTTCATGCTCGTATTGTGTTCTCCCACAGATCGAACCGACACGATGCCGGAAACGCCGTTCGAGAGGCACGCTCCCGGTACGCGGCCGCCCACGCTTCGGTACTCCCCGCGCACCTCGGTACTCGCCACCCGCACGCTCGTACTCGCCCGCGACGCTCAAGGTACTCGCCCGCACGCTCGGTACTCCCCGCGCACCGCTCGGTGCTCGCCGACCTCCTGCGGCCGCACGCTCGTACCGCCGCCGCACGTCGGTACTCGCACCGCCGCCTAGCGCCACGTGGTACTCGCGCCGCACGCGACCCGCCCTCAACCCCCCCGCCGTACTCGCGCCGCGCGTGCCGACAGGACTACCTAGTTCCCCCCCTCCTGCTCTACCGCGTCTTCTTTGTCTCTGCGGTTCGGAGCCGCCGTTTCTCCAGTGAATCGTCAAATGGCGTAACGCTCAAGTTGTTCCGACGAAGAGCCACATCAGTCACGAGGATGCGGCTGCTTCCTGGGGGATCGCAACACACAATCTCGCGCTATAGACCGGACGCGCTCGGCAAACCCCGTAGGACTTTCCGGCGCCCTCTATTTTTGTGACCGTCGGTTCGTTGGCGCCGCACGTTTCGAGGCTCGGTGATTGTGCGAGTTCACTTTTGTGTGCTTCACACCAACTCCCGAGCAGCTGATCCAACGCGAGACCAAGTTTGAGATTATCTCCCTTTATCTACGTTTATAAAAAAGATTGTATATAACAAACCAATAAAAGTTGAGTCATTTGCAGGCCAAAGTGTGAAACGTTCTCTCTTGGTGTTGGAGTAACATGTTACGTTTATATGCAAGGAACCTGCGTGTATCATAATAATAGACGGAAGCATCCCTTAATGCCACACTATGTGGATCATGGTTTTGATGCCCATCTGAGTGTGGGAGGTGTGGTATCAAACCCGGTTGAGTCACATTAAAGCTTTAAAATGGTACTGCTGCTTCCCTTGCTTGATATGCCTCAGCATTTTTTAAAAATGAGGAATAGAGCACTCTGGAAGGCATGGCAAACCACCACAGATGAACCGTTCCGCAAAAACTGCATTCGGCAACACCAACGCCCTTGAAGAGTTACAGTACAGTCTAGGCCACAACTATATCGTCACCCTTGTGAACTTTTCAAATAAATCGCATTTTTTCGAAAAAATTTGTTGAAATGAGAAATAGTATTTGTTCCACAATTCTTGATTTCACTGTTAACTATTACAGAACCTTTGTTTTTGATTCAGAACTTAATAAAGCTCTTTTAAAATCAGAAAATAATAAGAATATGCATTTGATAAAAATTGAACTAACACACCTCGACTTATCAATACTTGCTATCACGCGGCTTGGACACAATCACGCAGTCATCGCTTCCTTCGCCATGAATGAGCTTCCTACACCTCAGCTACTGGTAGTTCTGACCCACACTTCTTGTACAACCTGCTCCATTCTCCCAGATTTTTAAGCGGTACCTTCTTCAAACTGCTGTTTCAGATCTCCCCACAGTGCTTCAATGGTGATTACATCTGAGACTCATTGCTGCCCACTTCAGACAGTCACTTTTTGTGGTCTTGACCATCTGTGGGAGCTTTTGAAGTCGTGTTTGTGGATCATTGTCCTTGCGCGCAAGATCCATGACTTCAATGAGACCCAGCTTTCTGACATGGGTTTGAACATTGTGCTCAAATGCCTCCTTGGTAATCTTCCTGATTTCATGATGTCATGCACACTCAGGCACCCAGTGCCAGAGGAGCACAGCACCCTAAACCATCACAAACCTCTCCATGTTGACCTGGAGGAAGGCTGTTCTTTTCTTTGAAGGTCATTTTGTTTCTGTAAACATAGAGAGATGATGTGCTTACCAAAAATGTCTAATTGTTCTCATCTGTCCAAGGACATTGTCCCAGAAGGATTATTGGTTTGTTCAGGTGTGTTGGCAAACTCCAGTCGGCTTCTTACCCTCTCTCTCTCTTCTCTCCTCTCTCTCTCTCTCTCTCTCTCTCTCTCTTCTCTCTCCTCATCTCTCTCTCTATCTCATGAGGTCTCCTGCGTCTCTACCATAGAACCCCTTTCATTGAGTGCACGGATGGTGCGAGTTGAAAACTGTCGTACCTCGTGTCTTGAAGGTCCAGCTTGAATAGTATGGCAGTTGTCGAGGTGCTTCTCCCCTTCCAAAATTCATTCGCTGCAATCTTCGATCAAGTTTTCTCTCCGTCCTGTCCATGGAGATTGGCTACAAGTACATGGCCTTAAACTTCTATAACATGTTGCGTACGATCGACACAGGAAATCAAGGTATTTGGAGATAGGACCAGATAGCTTTGAGGTCATGTCCATGCTTGGCTACAATCTTGTGTTGATCTCAGACAATCTCATGCGTTTTCTTCTCCTCCCGATCACACTGCTTGGACATCTAATTATTTTTGAACAACCTTCTTAAGGTGCCAATTAACATTGTCTGCCATATTTAGGATTTCTACGTGGAATAAGCGAAGATTTCGCAATTTTTAGGCTTTTTTGTTTTTTCCCACTGCAAACCAAATGAATACATTTGTCTGAAACCAAAAAATTTTTCTAATTTCAACAATTTTCTAGAAGAAATTTGCATTGTTGAAAGAAATGCAAGGTGCCAATATATAATACTTTCGACGCTGGAGGAGGCCAGTATGCCCATTCAAAGCCTCGCTGGTATTACCAACCTATGTGTGGATTTCTGTGCGTGAGTGTCACCACGGCGTAGCAGTAACCATTCTCAAGTATTTGGGTGCGTCTCAGTGATAGTTCAACCTTCGACGCTCCAGATCGAGAGTGGACCCCCAGCAAAACATTACGCCATTATCAACACACCGGGTCTGTTACTTTGCGAAAACCTTTAGGAATCGATGTTTAAGGTTGAATTGCACCTTGCTCTGAAGTCTGATGGATGTCATTCGATTTGGTGACACCTTCTCTGCTTTCCTTCTTGTAAGGAGAGCGAGATAAACTCTGAAATTCGTGATTCACTTAAGATGTTGTGCCATGAATCTCATGCATGACACACTGGTTCTTCAATATACTTTAATGTGTTCCATGATATTATTATTTGACCATGGAAACAACGTATCAGTGGATTTGAAACCTGTGTTAGAATCTACTACACACACCCTTTACTTGCAGTTAGTGAGACCTGCAATAGGACTGGAGGTCCTTTCTTATTTTCTATGTCTTTTTGTGTTGCTCGGCCCCATCCTGTTCATCGACTTGTTTCTGGAGCGTGTTTCCTAGTGATCGGTGCTGCTCTCGCGACCTGGCTCGCTGTTTGATTGCCCTCTTCAGGTTCACTCGCACCGACACCGCCGTGGACGTTCACCCGTGGTCTCTGCGACAATGAATCTGCCAGCAGCAACTAGTTGAGAGAAGAAGGGCCCCTCAAAATGTTCAGCTGATCAGATGCATGTAGCGTTCTACATATGCAATTATGACGTCATAACGAAGGCACATATGACATCATAAAAAAATGACACATTCCTCATGAGTACTTGCCGTGTGCCAAGTTTCAATTTTTGTTCTTGGTGCGGTTTCGAGAGATACATAGGTCCAATTTTTCCCCATTTTTCCAACATGGTTGCTACACCACGTGACCTATGACGTCATAATTATCATTAAACATTACATCTACATGATAAGTCGAACTCTGGTGAAAATTTTTTCTCTCATCCGACAAGCGGTGTGGAGAAAGAAAAAAACACGAAAGTTATGTTGGCGGATACGAAACTCACGAACAAAACAAAACAAGAAGGAAAAAGAATCCCTTGCAAAATCCACCCCCTTTCCAAAGGTTTGCCAATGGATACATCAAATGTCTGTGCGTCCAAATTTTATACATTTCTGGGTGTGAAAAAGGAAGAATTTGATTCAATTCTTGATGAAGGATCCGGATTCGGATCCGAACTACTGGAAATTTTAAAGTGATTTCTTCATCAAGAGGATGGGGTCAAACAGATATATAACGATATCTCAAAAGTTGTGGACGGATCTCGGACCCAATGGTGGACATGACCTTGGTTGTGTGACAAAGAAGAATGGTTAGATTTTTGGATGAAGATCCGGATTCGGAGCCGGACCTACTGGAAAATTTTAAAGTTGTCTTTCACCATCAATAGATGGGGCCCTCAACAGGAATATATAGCACGATATCTCAAAAGCTTGTGGACGGATTCGGACCAACTTGGTGGACATGTTGGTTGTGTGACAAGAGAATTGTTCGTTTGGTTGAAATCCGGGATTCGGAGGCCGACAACTGGAAACTTTTTGAAGTTCTCGTCTTCCCCTCTTTCCCCCAAAAAAAAGAAAGGTGGTCTAACAGAATATGCAGCCACGATATCTCAAAAAGTTGTGGACGGATTCGGACCAAAACTTGCGGTGGCCATGTGGGTGCTGTGACAAAGAAGGAAGAATTTATTAATTTATTTAAATTATTTTATTTTCCCAAAGTGATTTTTTATTACTTCCGAAAGTGATTTTTTGTTTTTGACAAAAAGTGGTTATTTTTGTTATTTAACATCTACCGGAAGTTGATTTTCTAAACTTTCTGGAAACTTTTTTTCTTTTATTCATGACCGGAAGTGATTATTATATAATTTACTCATTTTCCAAAAGTTAGACTGTGCTCGCACTTTTTAATTTCTCTTGTGTAGGCGGATGAGAAAGAGCCTTTTTGTCATATAGCTGGTTCTGGCAAAAAAACAGAGTGAGGGAGATTTTTCTTTAATTAGGGAAAAAGACACTTTAAAAGCTCCCGAAGCAATCCTTTAGGAAGGGAGCCGGCAAAGCTCAGCAACCCCCCTTTTTTTGCATCCTCGGTTTCTTGATTGGCTATGATGACAAAACATAGGCAGAATATGAAGAACTACGGTTCATATAACACCTTTAATGGCTCAATTTATTATAACATCCTATCTCCGTACGAACCCAAATTTGAGGGCACTCAAGCTTGCCCTCGTAAGGTGTGTTAAAAGGTATTAAGGAGTAGACGCTCTAGCTCCGTCGGGGACATCGACCCACGAGTTTTTGCCGGTTTACGCAGCCATCTTTTTGCTTGGACATGGCTCCTCCAAACTTACACTCACAAAGCGCAAAATACACCCGTCTACCACTCTGTTAAAATTTCGCAAAGCATTGCTCTAAAGATGAGGTAGTTCACTGGACGACTTTCTATTTTTACTTCTGCTTTTCCTTGTTGCAAAAATCGCCAGCACACCTGTCCAGTTGCGCCAGCAATCACTTACATCCGCACTCAACACGTAATCGCTCCTTATAACTTTTTTTTATGGTTAACAAAGTTTAGATGTGGTATATTTCTGAAACAGAGGCAATGCGCCTTCTATTGTGTACTATTTTTATTGACGAGGAGGTGCACATCCTGACACTTTTGACCCGCAGAATCACGCCACAAAAAAGCTAGCAAACTCAGCAGAGTGAAAACTCCTCCGATATGTTTGCGGCCTTAAATTACGACATTTCAATAAACAACGTATCTTCTAAACGGATTTGAGTCTCTGTGATACCATTTCCGCGCATTCGTTTTTTCGAGGGAGTCGAATTTCGAGATTGTTTTCCCCCCATTTGATTGCTAATTCACAGCGAGTAATTATCGATTTGAAAAAAATCGAGATAGATTGCTTTTTTTGGCTCTGCTTGAGCTTATTTCTAGGGCGTACAGTAGAGTGAGCACTTTTTGAAAGTCAGCTCATCGTTGCCGCACACGAGGACATCAATTGTTTCGTTGATTCGACCAAAAAAATTAACCATAACCCTATTTTAAGTGGTGCAAAACAGTGATTTTTTGTGGGCGTGGTGCAAAAAAAATTAAACAAAAAAATGACCAAAGGTTAACCTTCGACATTGAAATCCATCTCCTCAGTTTACTTTTGTCGTCGAACAGATCTGACCTTTATTTTTCGATTGATGATTATTTGACTAGTCATTAGCGGATTGAAAATTATGTAAAGTTGTTTCGAAAATTGGCTCTAATCGATTTATTGTAAGGTCCTCGACGAATGACCACTTGTGTGATCGCCTTATGAGCTCACAAGATGAATGTATTTATTTTGTGATATGACAAGTTTAAAACAATTGAATCCGACCTTACCCTCACCCTAGCTTCAACTTGTACTTTTATTACATCTTAAAAAGTATGATGAAGCTGAAACTACATCCATATATACTCAAAATTGGCCATAGACAATACTGATGCTATGAACATTTAATTGCTATTGGTTTAAAAATGACATCCAATCTTGACAGGCAACAACGATGATTTTCGATGGCTACTTGGACACATTTTTCACACATATCTTGAAACATATAAATGCATACAACAAAGAGATGGAACCTCTTTACTAAGTTCACAAGGACGTCCTCTATCATGTTTTAAAATTTTATGGACCTGCAACATTACATAATAAAGTTATGAGTCTGAACACCGATGATAATCGAACCAATGCCAAACATAGGTGTATTTTGGTTGTAAACATCGAAAATAGCATAGGAGCCAAAATTTAAACAGCGGTGTTTTTTGGTCCTTTTTGGTCCATCTAGATGTTTTTTTGGTTGCGTTTTGGTACCTTTTTTTCCAGAAATGTCGCACACTACAGATCTGGAAAAGTAGTTACCTATGTACTGCAAATTGCAGAATTGTACTTAAACGACATCGTGCCGTATAAGCATTGTTTGGTAATTGTGGGTTTTTTTGGCAAAAATGAGGTTCGATTCGGGAATTTCTTTCTCTTGACCAAATAGTAATCTTAAAAATTGTTTAAAAGTAGTAACATTTACGAGTGTTTGGTCATTTTTGTACATGGCTAGGCACCTTTAATTTGTTGAATCTCGATGTGTGCCGATCCTTGAGATTCGCAAGTGGCAAATGTGACTTGTCGAGCGGTTGTTACAGTTGTGCCACGAATGCTGCTAAACGTGAAGGTTTTTGAAAGTAAAACAAAGGCAGATTTGTGTTCTTCAGGGTTCAAAATATTGTTCCAGTGACACGTGTCATCCATTTGTTAATTAGACAATGGTCCAATGGGAAGAAACACGAGGAGAAGATGAATAAAAGTACGAAACTAGACGAGTATCGTGGTACATTGGCATACTCCGCCAGGCTAAACAGTTTGTATCCCACTGATAGGTCGATCTGGATCCGGACCTGAACCAAATCGGGGAACATTTCGGGCTAGGGGTTGTTTTTGTCACCTGCTAACTCAATCCACCATGTTATTATCATAGACTTGTCACAACTTTTTTGAAACATGGATGCTGCAGTATGTGTCGTTTTTGCCCCTACTCTCGTAAAGGTGAGAATCAACTTGAAATTCTCGTACTGGACGATCTTCACCAAATCGAAACGATTCGTCCAGTCACACACCAACCTTGTCCATCGAAATTTCGTCGATCGGTCCACAACCTTTTTGAAGATATCCTGGTTCACAGCAAAGCAAACACACGACAAGGTGTAAAAAACACAATGTCCGTCACCTTCGGTGCGGACCGTAAGGACTCTTGTGTATTTTCTGGAGGAACCCTTATTTGGATTGTGAAAAGGGAACGACGAAAAACAGCTTCGGTGACAAGAAGCCTTAAACAGCGATGGAATTGAAACAGAGACAGCGGAAGACATTTCAAAGGGCTGTCCCTACTTCGGGAATCGTCTGCAAGCTCTCGTCGATTAGTACTGTCCACATGATGGAGGGTATTAATTAATATATTTTTTAATTGACACGATTTTAAAGCTTTTAATTTCCAATTATCAAATCTCAGAATTTGTTTTTTTTTATGCGAACAAGTGAGATGGACAGTTTTTAACCATTAATAGTCGTGATTATTCGGAGCTGTGATAGACGTATAGACATCTCAACATACCACCCAGTGCCAAGCTCTTTCAGAATAGACATTTTATTGAGCACTCCGAGGGGCGAAGGTTCATATTTGGCGAGACTGTAACAGTATAACCTGTCAGCATCACAATGAGAAAAGTGGCATAACTAATTAAACACCAAAAATAAAACTTCACCACCTGTACATCTGCAGTTTGTGTGGAATGGGTGTTTAAAAAATTACATTTCCAATAGCGGTTAACGCCGAACACCGATCGGTATCAGTGCGAGAATGGTTTCACACGCAAACAACCACAAAAACCATGTTCGCTTGCTGGACTTGGTTGGATGGAATTTCTGAAGCTCAAACCTCATGAATTTTCAATAAAGTTTTATTACCAAGGCACGTCAACAACAAAAAGAAACCATTGTTCTTAACATTTAAACCATTCAATATTTAACAACTAAATCACATAAACAACTTATTTTTTTGGAGTGGGGGGCGGTAGGGTTAGCATGAGGCTAATGTAGTGACAATGAAGAAAGTACCCAAAAATTCCTTTTGCATTAAGCAAAGCGAAAGAAAATTGCAGATGTTTTTTTTTACAAAACACGCTCAAAATGACTCACAATGTGCGATAATCCGCACACAAACTTGGTTCTGCATCCACAATTCAACCACATTCGTTAATGGAGGACACGAGCTTGGTATTCGGGCACAGCGTTGGACCTGCTGGCGCGAGCAGATGCAATCGGTGTGAACGCAGCACGGTGTCACCATGACAATTCACCAGGTGACCAAATTTCCTCGATCTGGATATTCTGGACACAAAGCAAATAGAATACGTTTGCACGAGTCATACTTGCAATAGAGATCAACCAAAATGGCACTGCAACGAACACAACACTGCAGTTTTCAACTTGCCACCGCTCTCATAACCCTGCGGCAGAGATCGCTGAACTGGGGAGTCGACGTCTTCCTCGTACGACGATCGTACCCGACCCTTCGGAAAGGTTCTCCTTCGTCTCTTTCGACCACGCTTCCTTTGCTAGGCTTGATGCTCCAAGTCCACATCTCTTCCTAGTCACATTCTTCTCCAGTCCATTATCTTCTCCTCCAAGCTCCACATTGTCTTTTCTTCTCCTCCAAGTCACATTGTCTTTCTTCTCCTCCAAGTCCACATTGTCTTTCTTCTCCTCCAGTCCACATTGTTCTTCTTTCCTCCAAGTCACTTGTCTTTTCTTCTCCTCCAATGCCACATTTCGTTCTTCTCTCAATGTTCACATTGTTCGTTCTTCTCCCCTAAGTCCACATTGTCTTCTTCTCTCCAAGTCCACATTGTCGTTCTTCTCCTCCAAGTCCACATTTCGTCTTCTCCTCCAAGTCCACATCTGTCATTCTTCTCCTCCAATCCAACATTGTCTTTCTTCTCCTCCAAGTCTTACCGTTGTCGTTCTCTCCTCCAAGCTCAGTCATATTTGTCGTTCGTTCTCCTCAAGTCGTAGTTGCTCGTTGTTCTCCTCCCAGTCCACATTGTGTTCTTCTCTCCAAGTCTACGTTGTCGTTCTCTCCTCAAGTCCACATTGCTTCTTCTCTCTCAAGTCGCACATGTCGTTCGTCTCCTTCCAAGTCCAACATGTCGTTCTTCTCCTCCAGATCTACATTTTCGTTCTTCTCCTCCAAGTCTACGTTGTCTTTCTTTCTCCTCAAGCCACATTGTCGTTCGTCTCCTCCAGTCCACATTGTCGTCTCTCTCCAGTCTACATGTACTACATTAGTCGTTCTCTCCTCCACAGTCACATTGTCTTCTCTCTCCAAAGTCACATTGTCGTTCTCTCCCTCCAAGTTCCACCACCGTTGTCCTCCCACATCATCTTCCTTCTTTCAGACAAACGACGTAACCAGAAACGCTAGGGTTGAATAATCTTCAGAAGAACACAGACCGACACAGAGCTGCAGTTGAGCAGGTAAAGAAAAAACACCGTGTTCAAGAACGAGAAAGAAACAGCAGATTGCCGAGCTCAGATAAACGAGGTAAGCAGAAACACCGTGCTAAACAAACTGTTAGAATTATCACACCTCGGACTTGGACGGGCCGCTAATTGTAATCGCCTCGGACACGTCAGCCGGAGGTTGAGGAATGAAGAAACAGTTCACTCGATTTGGGGGCATGACTGTGAACTCGTTTTTATTCCACTTACTGACCAGGAGAACTTGGCTGCCATGATTGCTTTTGGGGATCAACGAGTCTCCTGCATCTCAGTTTACGAGAGATTGAACAGCTTTGCTCAGGAGTTATTGCCAATTTATGGATATGTTGTTTTCTTGGTTGCATCTCCTTGAAAAAAGTGAAGTTTCAAGCGAAGCTCAGCCAGATATCTCCATTAACTTCAAGATGTTGGCAAACGCATTCAAGCAGGGTAGATGTGGACAGGTTGATACCTGTGGAAGTTAGTTGTATAAGGGACGATTTTTCAAGACAATTTCGAGTTTGTGCAGTGTTTCAAGAAGTTTTACAATGCAATTAGATGAGCCACGGAGTATGATGCCTTGCAGCAGTGGGCAAGTCAGGATGCCCTTCCACAGCAAAAACCCGGGTTCCTCAGATCTTCAACAAGCCAAAGCCAAGGAGTTCATCCACAACCAAGCATGCGCACCTATCCAAAGGCAAGATGATTCTGCTTCCGTCCTTCTCCTGTGTCCATGAGTTAGCAACATCACAAAGATGAAAAATGACGTGCGAGTCCTGATGGGCCTAATCAGAGATTGAAATCAGATTTAAGCTTGCAAATAACATTTGGCATGAAATGGAGAAGGAACGAGATTTCATTTTAAGAGTTTCAGAAATGGAGCAGCTTTCTTCAAAAACAAGATGGATTCAACGGAATCCATTGTGTCAGCGAATCTACTCTCTCCTCGATCGCCGTATGGAAGACAGGCGGCAGGAAACACCACAGGATGACCCGAAGAATTCTGCGTACCTGTAGCTCATGTTGATGCTTAGTTTGTTTCTCAGTATTGTCTCGCTCTTCATTTTGAGTGTTCTTGGAGCCAAAGTATCCTTTTCAAGATTAAGAAAAGTTTCTGCCATGCAATTGTATCTTCTAAAGTTTTATGTTTGGTTTTTACTTGTGGCACTGGCAAATGTCTCACAGTTTTGTTATTTGAAGTTTGTATTGTTCTATTATTTGGGGGTTTGTG